>CM076577.1:341760861-342043505 GCA_034641835.2 Pinus albicaulis | reverse complement strand
TAGATGAAGAAGAGGTCACTTTTCTTGTGAATGGTCATAGATTGAAGTTGTATCACAAACCACTCTCAAGAGAAGAATTTGTCAAGAAGTTCCAAGAAAGCAGTGATGTGAAGTTAATGAAGAAGAATCTCTCTTCTTTATCAACTTGATTAAATTTTCTGAAGCATTTCTCTTTTGAAAAATAAAAAATAATAATAAGAAAATAAAAAATAAAGGTATAAACATGAAAACCAATCATTGATTGGCATGTTTATACAGAAAAGATAGGGTGAAAATCAGAGTCTCTCTAACACTAACTATTCCATTTTGTTTTTGCAAGCAGCTGTTACAAAATCATAAGTTCAGATCCATTGTACTTATTGTAGAAATTTGCTGAATTATAATTAATTATCCACCGAGACTATCCTGATCACATACAATTCAAATTTATATGCAACACATAATCTCTTCCACTCAGATCATCAAACATGCGGAAATAAAATCAAGCGATAACACATCAAATCATCATACACATTAACACAGTATGTATGGGAAAGATTATAGCTGAAAACCCCGCAGCTATTGTGTATATTATAATGGAGAAATCATGTAACAAACTCAGTACAATACTCCTCACAAGTACTCAGTACTTTCTCATGAAGTTACACACAACCTAGCTTGGTTTTGAACAGGTTACTGGTTCAAAACTCACCGCCAATTGCCTTGCCTCTATTGCGCAATCATGGCCTGTCTATATAGAGATCCAAGGTTCGAATCTCCTTGGCTTGACTGCGCAATTGTCATGGAAAAATCCTTCAAGTGTGGTGCAAATCTCATGCACAACTGATGTCGCCACTGATAGCTAACTCCACCCTTTCATCTACCTCTTTCACTGGTCTCCACTGAACTGATCATGCACTGTAGTGAACTGATGTGTTCTTGAGTTGAATAATGAGTTATTAATTAATGAATTAAATAATATTTAATTCACTCCACTCATAACTAATTGATTAGCTAGTTAAACTAATCTCAACTAGTTCAACTAAAATAAACAGAACACAACTCCACTATCTGTCTCATTAACTCCACCAAAATTCTGCCACTGAAGTCTGAACTGAAGTCAACCATGCATGATGCCATCAAACCCTCGGGAATATCATAATTCCTCTGTCAGATGCATGATCCACTTCTGTAGCTCGAACTGAAGTGCTCCAAGAGAGTAAATTGTAGTTTATAGTCCAAATATTATTAAGGGTAAATAATATTTGACTTCCGTATTTTTAGGAGAGGCAATCTAAAAATAGACTTCGACCTCTTCGACCTAAAAAATAGAGTCTCATCTATTTTTACCAACATGACCAATGCTCCAAGAATCTCAAACTGGAATCCCCAAACCATGCTCCATATGTCTAAAAATAGACATAGTCTAAAAATAGACTTTGCGCCATAATTTGCCTGCGGGCCCACTTAGTAAAGGCGACTTCATTTCACTAAGCTCCATCATATTGCTGCATTCTCAACACTCCCTCTCAGCAAGATATGGATTATCTACAACCTCTATCCTACCTCTGTGGAATTCGAACTTGCTCCTGGTGAGCGCCTTCGTCAGGATGTCGGCATCTTGATCCTCCGTGGGAACATATGAAAGCATCATGATTCTCTGCTGAACACAATCTCTGATATGATGATACCAATCTGTGAAGCCATGCTGCCTCAACTGATCCTCCTGTCTGTACCATGAACCATATCCCGATGTGCCTCTGATATAGCTCAATACATGCTTGCCTGCCTTCCAAAAGAGCTTGGTAGGTTTAACCATAGCTTGCGAAAGATGGTTAACTGCATAGCATATATCGGGTCGTGTACTGACCAGATACATAAACGAACCCACCAACTATCGATAGACAGCGGCATCCACTACCTCTGCTGAAGTAGTATCCTCCTTCCTCCAACCACCAGGAAGAGGAGTGTCAACAGGCTTGCAGCCTTGCATGTTGAACCTCTCCTGAATCTCCCGAGCATACTTGCCCTGAGAAACAAACAGTCCTCTGCTGCACTGCCAAATCTCCAATCCCAGGAAATAATGAAGGATTCCCAAGTCCTTCATCTCAAACTCTCGTGCAAGATCCTCCTTGCATGAAAGTATCAACTGCTCATCGCCAGTCAAAATCAGATCATCTACATACAGTACGATGATCAACAGCTTCCCCTCCACCACAATCTGGTACAGGTTTGGATCTGCCTCACTCTTGGAGAATCCAAGCCCGGTGAAGTAGCTGTCTATCCTAGTGTACCAAGCACGAGGTGCTTGCTTCAGCCCGTACAGTGCTCTCTTGAGTCGGCACACATGCGACTCACTGCTGAAGATCTCAAAACCTTCAGGCTGCTCTATGTATACCTCCTCCTCAATAACTCCATTGAGGAACGCAGTCTTCACATCCATCTGATGAATGTGCCACCCCATCTGCGCTGAGAGAGCAAGGATCGTCCGTATGGAAGAGTACCTTGCGACAGGTGCAAAGGTCTCCTCATAGTCAATCCCCTCGATCTGTGAAAAGCCACGGCGACAAATCTCGCCTTGTACTTCTCCACACTCCCGTCAGCCGCCTGCTTCACCTTGTAGATCCATCGCGAACCCACCACTGATTTCCCCACCGGTCTTGGGACAATCTCCCATGCACTGTTCCTGACGATCGAATCATATTCTTCAATCATGGCATCAACCCATGCGGGTTCCTCCACAGCTTCCTCAAAAGAGGATGGCTCCGTCACAACACATTGACTCACAAGAGCCATGTATCTAGTGTACCGATCCGGTGACTGCCTCTATCTGCACTGTGCTGTAGGTGGTCCTAAAACCTTCTCTGCATCCCGAGCCAGTCGCTCAGCTTCTGTAGTGCGCATGCGCCCTCTGATGGTTGGCACTGCATGGGTGGTTTCTTCCACCTCCTAGACTTCCTCTTGTGGCTGATCTACATCCGGAAGCTCCTCCTTAGGAACTAACAGCTCCTCATCTGCATGCAAGTGTAGCTCCCTCTCAAGCGAACACTGCATGGCTTTCTCCTCCTGAAATTTTATATCTCGTCGCACAACAGTCTTGTGACTTTCTAACAAATACACCCGATAGTTGTGAGGTGTATCAGTGTACCCCACAAATATTCCAACCTCAGCAGTTGTTTTAGCGTCCTTCTCGCATCTTTCGTCACATGCATGTAGACAGGAGAACCAAAGATCCGCAAATGGGAAATATCAGGCCTCTTGCCAGAATAAGCCTCCTCCGGTGTACTCATGCCAAGAACCTTGTGAGGACAACGGTTCTGCACATACACTGTTGTATTGCATGCCTCAGCCCACAAGTGAAGGGGTAAGCCCTGATCATGCAACATCGCCCGTGCAGCACCCACGATCGTTCTGTTCTTCCGCTCAGCCACCCCGTTCTGCTGTGGGTTATGGGGTGCGATGAGCTCTCTCCGAATCCCTTCTGCGCTGCAGAACTCCTTGAATTCAGCCGAGATGAATTCACCACCGTTATCACCCCTTAGAGCAATCACCTTCTTCCCCGACTCCTTCTCGACCAGTGCTTTAAACTCACAGAACTTCGCGAATGTATCGCTCTTCTTCTGCATGAAGAAGATCCAGCACTTTCAAGAGAAATCATCAACAAAGATCACATAATACTTGTGCTTTGCTATCGAAGCAACTGAGAAAGGACCACACACGTCTGTGTGAACTCTCTCAAGGATCGTCGTGGCGCGACTATCCTTCTCGTGAAAGGTGGATTTCACATACTTCCCTAAAGTACACCCCTTGCATTGATCTGACTGCGCAAGAGTGCCCTTAGGAAGCCCAGTAGAAATCTGCTGCATAATCTTCAAAGCTCCATGGTGAAGGTGGCCCAATCTCTTGTGCCACAGTTCGCCCTCATCATCCCGGCTCACCACTTCTCCCGCTTTGCATGCCATAGCTGCGCAGCCATCTACCTGCAACTGATAAAGGTTCTTGGTCTGAACCCCTATCTTCCGGGTCTCTCCAGTAGTCTTACTGCGCAGGAAGGCTTTTCCTTCGCTGAAGACCACATCATACCCTTTATCCTCCAACATCGCCACAGAGATCAAGTTCTTCTTCAATCCAGGTACATGCATGACATCCTTCAGTACAAAGGGTTTACCAGACTCCCTCTGAAAGGATATGGTACCGATACCAGTCGCACTGTATCTACCATCATCGCCCATCTCGATGTGCACACCCAAATCTTTGTCCTCCAGATCTGAGAACAAATCCCGATCTCCCATCATATGAAATGGAGCACCGCTATCCAAGAACCATGTCGATCCCAACACACTTGAAACCAAGCATGCGATCAGTGAAAATTCAAGCTCGAACTGTGAAGCCAAAGCTTCTCCATCTACATATCTTCCTGCTTGCTTGTTCTTCTTCTTCTTTGGACAATTGGTAGCATAATGTCCGTGATCATGGCAGTGAAAACACTTCACTTTCGCCATATCTTGCTTCTTGCCCTTTGCACCAGAATGAGAGGTTTTCTTACCCTTCCCCTTCTTTGCTTTGGCAACCAAAGCGCAGTTTTCTTCATCAGCTCCCTTTGATGAAGATCCATCTCGAGTAATCCTCCTTATCTCCTCCTGCATGAGATCCGCCCAAAGGCGCTCCCATCCCGGCAGCTTCTCCCGACCATTGACACTATCTTGATATGAGTGCCAAGCCTTCTAAAGACCAAGGAGAGCCAGGTCGACCATGTCCTCGTCTTCGACAGTCACCCCCACACTTCCCAGCTCATCTCTGCATTGAGTGAACTTCGTGAGGTATTTGGCGATACTGTCGCCTTTCTCCATCTTGATGTTCCTGAGCTTATCTTTGAGCGCCAGCTTCCTTTGGTCGCTCTTACTCTGGAATAGATCCATCAAATATTTCCACATTAAATATGGAGTAGCCTTTCCATGCAGGCTGGATACAATATGATCCTTGACGCCCTCCAACAGGATCCTTCGACACTTCGCCATCTTCTTTTGCCATGCATCGACTTCAGCTGCATCAGTGGGCTTTTGGACATCCGTATCTACGAACTCCTTCAGAACATTATCTTCTAATACTGCCTCCATGCGATCCTTCCATGCAACATAATTCGAACTGCCTTCAAGAGCATATTCGAGTCGCAAACCGTTGAAAGACATTTTCAACACCGACACCAAGAAAACAAAACTGCTGCAAAATTTTGAATTCCACCTCAAAGCTCAACCGCTCTAGATCGTGAGAACAAATTATTTCTAGCACAGAGATCGACTGCAAGGGGCGTTTACCAGACCTTTCACTTTCCGAAGAAAGATGAATCCGGAGGCTACCTGGCCCACATGCAGACTCTGTCTACCGAAATAAGTTTGTAATCACTGTGATGATCAATATTTGCTTCAATAGCTCTGATACCATGTATAAATTTGCTGAATAATAATTAATTATCCACCGAGACTATCCTTATCACATACAATTCAAATTTATATGCAACACATAATCTCTTCCACTCAGATCATCAAACATGCGGAAATAAAATCAAGCGATAACACATCAAATCATCATACACATTAACACAATATGTATGGGGAAAGCTTATAGCTGAAAACCCCGCAGCTATTGTGTATATTATAATGGAGAAATCATGTAACAACCTCAGTACAATACTCCTCACAAGTACTCAGTACTTTCTCATGAAGTTACACACAAACTAGCTCAGTTTTGAACAGGTTACTGGTTCAAAACTCACCGCCAATTGCCTTGCCTCTATTGCGCAATCCAGGCATGTCTATATAGAGATCCAAGGTTCGAATCTCCTTGGCTTGACTGCGCAATTGTCATGGACAAATCCTCCACGTGTGGTGCAAATCTCATGCACAACTGATGTCGCCACTGATAGCTAACTCCACCCTTTCATCTACCTCTTTCACTGGTCTCCACTGAACTGATCATGAACTGTAGTGAACCGATGTGTTCTTGAGTTGAATAATGAGTTACTAATTAATGAATTAAATAATATTTAATTCACTCCACTCATAACTAATTGATTAGCTAGTTAAAATAATCTCAACTAGTTCAACTAAAATAAACAGAACACAACTCCACTAGCTGTCTCATTAACTCCACCAAACTTCTGCCACTGAAGTCCTAACTGAATTCAACCATGCATGATGCCATCAAACCCTTGGGAATAGCGTAATTCCTCTGTCAGATGCATGAGCCACTTCCAAGGCTCGAACTGAAGTGCTCCAAGAGAGTAAACTGAAGTTTATAGTCCAAATATTATTAAGGGTAAATAATATTTGACTTCCCCATTTTAAGGAGAGGCGGTCTAAAAATAGACTTCGACCTATAGGTCCAAAAAATAGAGGTCCATCTATTTTTACCAACATGACCAATACTCCAAGAATAACATAGTGCAATCCTCGGACCATGCTCCATATGTCTAAAAATAGACATAGTCTAAAAATAGACTTTGCGCCAGAATTTGCCTGCGGGCCCACTTAGTGAAGGCGACTTCATTTCACTAAGCTCCATCATCTTGCTGCATTCTCAACACTTATGATCCATCTCATTTCATTCCATTCACTTATCCATCCATACTCCATTTCATTTATTCATTCATACTTTACTTCATTCCATATTTCATTCATCTCATTCCATACTTCATCCACCTCATTTCCATGTCAAAATTTAAAGTTTGAAGTCTTGCTGCAAATGAATAACAAATTTCATGGATTGCAGGGCAGTTCTTATATTCTTCCACTCCATTTCATAAACTGAATCCATTCCATTTCATCATCCCCTTCACACATATCATAACTCATCATTCATCTTCATTCATGCCATATAACATTTCACTTATGTCCCAAACCACTCCATTCCATGATTAAAATGCTCTACAGGTACATTCTGCAACTTAACAGATATTCTGTAGCTGATCAGACTTTCCACAGCCAGACATTCATTCTGCAGCTACAAATCCTAAAGGCACTAATCAGCAGACATTTGAATTGCAACAAGATGATCCAGTGTATCCATGAATAAGAAAAATCAAGAAGGATTATGAAGACTCTTCCAAAGGAGAACAAAGAAGACAAAGACTACAAAAATCAAATGAAAAGCAGAGGTAACAAGTTTTGATTATAATGGCATTTCATAAGGTTTAGCATAGTTTTAGTTATGAATCATTTCGAAAAGTTGTTTTAATTATTTTTATTAATCATGACCAAAATACCCTCCACAAACTTTGGATTAAAATCTCTCATTTCAAATTCTATACCCGACATCATTTAAGCGGCTAAAAAGGCTGAAGTGTTTAATTTCCTCACGTCACCCAACCAAATCATTCAATGATGATTTTCTTTTCCATTGTAAAAATCTCCGCCGTCTTTTCACTCATCAATTCGTTTTCTCCACTTCACTCCATTAACTCATTTCCGTAACTACTTCCATCACTCCATTCTGTAGCCAGCACCTCATTCCGCAAAATAGAGATATTCCTATCACCGTGAGCAGAGCAAAGGGTATATCAGTTTGAGTATCAAAGCCCTATCACTGTGAGCAGAGATTGAGCATTATCACTATAAACGCAGAGGTATAGCAATGTGGAATTTGAAGCCATTTGTCACTGAGAGACAGAAGTATAGCAATGTGGAATTTGAAGCCATTATCACCAAGAGATAGAGATATATCAGTGATAAATTTGAAGCCATTGTCACTGTCAACCAGAGGCATATCAGCCCTAAGTTTGAAGCCGTTGTCACTGTCAACCAGAGGCATATCAGCCCGAAGTTTGAAGCCGTTGTCATTTTCAAACAGAGGCATATCAGTCCGAAGTTTGAAGCCATTGTCACTGAGAACCAAAGGTATATCAATTAAAAGGTGAAATTTATTGTTTCCGTGGGCAAAAAGAATATTAATCTAAACATTGAAGATTATGGGTCTTATTGTAAGAACCGAACCAATGGGTACAAAATACTTGGAAGGATACCCTCAATGTAAAGAAATGTTGCAGTAGGTCGGATGGCTACAATTTCTTGAGAAATTTAATGGCTTCCACAAAGAAGTCACTAAAACATTTGCAAGGTCATTTAGAGGAGCTGAGGTTGAAGTGGGGGATGTTAAATTCACTGTCACTGAAGTTTTCATTGCAGAAGCTACAGGATTTCTTAGAAATGGAGAGATATGGTTCAAAAACAGAGAATTCCATAATGAATCCTGGAAGCAAATTCTAAAATCAACAGGTATGGATATCACTGTGTTTAAGAAGGGAATTCCAAGTTCTGCATTGAAAAATAAATGGAGAAACATACTACTTATTCTGCAAAAATTGATTACATGTGAGGGTAGATATGGCACATTTTATGTTTACCACATTAGACTGATAAAGCGTTTTCTGGGGGAAGAGTTAAACTTACCCTATTTCTTGCTTCAAAGTTTGAAAAATATGGCTTCTTGTGTTCAAAGAAGGGTTCAATTTTTAGAGACAACTCTGTATCATCATGGCTTGGTTAAAATTTTAATTGAACACCATTTAGCCAAAACAAATGATACTTGGGAAAATTTCTTGATAAGAAATCATTTTGAAGAACCAAAAGAGCCCTCACCTGAACAATAGCCTACAAGGAGAAGCAGAAAATGGAGAGCTTCAAAAATTGAAATTGACAAAACAGTCCAAGAAAGTAGTGAGGAAATCATCTCAGAGAAGTTGACTCAAATCAAGAGACAACTTAAGAAAGAGAAGGTAATCAGGAAATATGCCATAGAGAAAGGAGAGGGATCTTCCCAGCCAAAAAGAAGCCATAGACTAAAAGGGAAACTAAGGAAAACTCGGATCAAACAAGCAGGGGTGATAAATATAGAAGATGAGGAAACATCTATTGAAGAAGATTTTGAAGAGGATTTTAATGAAGGAACCCCTGAAATTTACCCTGCTCAGCAAGAATTTTATGACTATGTTGAAACTTTGGAAAGGAAAGCTTCAGAGAGTAGAGAGAGAACCCCTAGTCCTCCACTGTTCGAAATAGATGTGTTAAGAAGGGATAGGTATGAGCTGGAAATACTTAATAGACACATCAAAAATGAGAATGATATTATGAAGGAACAAGTCAAACTCAAAACCGATATGAACTCAACCTTATCTCTACATATGGACAAAGTGGAAAAGGCTAATGAAAAGTTGAAAAAGAGGAATAAGAAGCTAATCAGGGCACTTACCAACTTAAGGTTCAAACTTGTCATCAGAAAACCCAGAAGATCTCTAGCTTCCAGGCAAAGGAGAAGGAGAGGATTAGATGTTCTTGCAGAAGCCTCTGAGTTTATGGAATAAGTTGCATGAGGACATGCAAGAAGTCAGCAGTGGGGGTATGTTGAGCCTCAAAATTGTTCTTTCTTTCATCTTACTTTACCTCATTTTCCCTTGTCCATTGTTATCCCAGACCCAATTGATCAATGAATTTAGTTAAAATTACTTTTAGAATGATTACATGACTGACTTGCTAAGTTTTGTGATTTTTGTCATTGTAATGCATTTTGACCGGAACTAGCTGCAGAATGCAGACATTCCATAGCTAACCAGCAATTCTGCAGCTGTCTTCACGTTTGGGTATGTTCCAGGTGGCCTCTCAAGAAAAACTCCATATGGGTATATTCCACGTCATGTCTACATTGTTCGTTGCTCACCATGAAGGAAACACCGAATTCTGGATATGGTTTTGGTACGTGGGAACACATTTAGGAAGGTAGACTTCTAATAGGACTGTCTTAGTCCAGATGTCCTTTTTATTTTTACGTATCCACTTCAAGATTCCTAATGTGATTTCGATAAGGAAAGACAATCATCCTGGAATTTTTGCAAGTCTTGTTATGTAAATTTGTTATAAAAACACTTGGGAAACCGAGAGCTAGGCTAGATTTTGTTCCAGATTTTGCTTAGATTTTGTGCTACATTTCTGAAGACGCAAATTGCTCTGTTCAAGTTATTTCTCCTTTAATGAAGAAGACAGTATTGTTTTGAAAGCGTTGATTTGATTTGGAGTTAGATTCCGTCTAGTGGTAGAGGGCCCATGCCTCCTGCATGGTTTTACTTGCGTAATTTACATAAGTATCTTAGTTGCCTTTGCGTTTTTGAAATTTGAGTGCATAGTTAATTTCATAGCCACTATAGTTATACTCATTCTAAAAACTCTTCCAAAATAAGAAACTCTTCCAAAAGATTATGATAATGAATGGGAAATGGCTATAGTGTTGTAGGATTTAATTGTAGTTTCTTTTGTTCACTATCACAGTTACATTTGTTCTAAACACTCTTCCAAAAGAAGAAACTCTTCCAAAAAATCCTTATGATGTCCAAAGCATGACTGTGATGATGAATGTTTTAGTTGTTTGTTTTCACTAAGTAACATAGCTGATCTTGCTCTTAAAACGCTCTTCCAAAATATCATAATGATGGGTAGGAGACAACTGTGATACCTTAGTTTTCAAATTTCTTTCAGTCTTTATGTTTGCATTTGCACTGAATTGTACAGTCGGGATTGTTCTAAGAAACTCTTCCAAAATACCAATCATGATGGACAAATAGACTGTATAATTCCATAGAATAATGCATGATAGCTTAGTTAGGATACTCCAGAGTCTAATTGCATTCAACTCATGCTCTATTATTTTGTTTTGAGTTTGATAATGACTTGTTAGTTCAGCACTTTTTTAGACTACTGGCATCTTAAGTTCAGTATTAGCTTAACTCATAGCATTTGCACTCCACATTTAGTTATCATCCACTGCATATTATATTACTTCAGTTGTTAAACTTAACAAAACACCCTTCATTATTTACAAACCTCTTCTTGTTCCAATTCTATAATTGATTCATAAACATAGGAACAGAAGACAATATCATTTCAAGGCCTGAGGTACTTTTGCAACTTCTTTACTACTTCATAAACATAACCTTTTCTCAAAAGACTACTTTAAAAAGAAATCTATAACTCTTGGGCAAGGTTTAGTGATGATTCACTAAGTTGCAGAATAGAGTTAGGAACTAGTCTCAGAGTAAAGATCTTATGATGGTATCAATGTTTTCCTCCAAATATGCTTCAACAAATCTCTAATCATGGATAAAATGTAGCATCATTATAAGCTAGTTGTTTAATTGTTTAGATTAGGAGAATTTGCATACTTAGCTGACCATTTCTCAAAATCTCTTTCAAAATACCTTTGATGAAAGAATTGGACAAGTTGAGTTTATGTTTTGAGTCATTTTCTTAAAATTCATTATCAAGCTTTGTTTCTGCTTAGTCATAGTTTAGATTTCATTCTGTTTCAATATTTACAATTGCATTTGTCATTTGTCATCAACCAATTAGGCTTCACTCTGTTTTCAATCATTAGTTTCTTTCCACTAGCTTTTCAGTCATTTTCCTTGTGAACATAAAACTATCAAAAGACCAAAAACATCATAAATCATCACAAAAGACCAAAAACATCATAAAACACTAAACACAACGCATTAAGAGACAAACACCTAGGCACATACAGTGCACTTCACTTCAGCAGTTTACCAACCCTGGTTGACAATTAAATGAACTCAATTTAGGAGACTAGGTTGAGACCAAACAAGTAGCATTTATGGCATTAAATGTTTTTACTTTAGGAAAACTGGTCATCTAGCTAAGTTTTTTTTTAAGAAACAAACATATGAGGCTAGAAATAAATAGAGAAAGCACACATGACACTTTGTCGATGAAGGTCACAGTCACGATCCTTGATTATTTGTTGCTGACTGTGCTCTTTCAGCTTTTAAGGAGGATGAAATCAAAATATGGTTCGTTGATTGAAGTGCATCATCACATATGCCAGGTAATAGAAATTGGTTCAAGAATTTGGAAGAAACTACTTGTGGGGCTAAAATTTATTTAGGTGATAACAGAGGTTATGATATTAAGGGGTATGGTGATATTCCAGTGATGATGCCTTGCGGTAATATCAGATATATTAAAAATGTAATGTATGTACCCGGGATCAAGAATAATTTAATCTCCATGTCAATGATAAAATATCAGGACCTGCAAGTTCAATTATTCAAAACATATTGTGTCATAAAGGACAATAAGAAGGAACCAATCGCATCAGGAGTGTGTGTGGGAAGCCCGTATAGGTTGAATTCCAAGAGCATCCCACACCAAGCTCTAGTTTCAACATGATTGAAAATCGATAATATTATGCATCAGAGATTCATTCATCATAACCTAAAAGATGTCATGTTGCTTCAAAAGAAAGGTATGGTTGATGTAATTTCTTCTTTTCATAATGTTTATTTAGATTGTGATGGATGTGCATTAGGGAAAATGCATAGGGAAGAGTTTCCCTTGAATGTTGATAGGAAGAAAAGATATATTTTGGAGCTTATGCATATATATATATATATATGCAAACCTATGCCGATTAGGTCGCTAGGTGGTGCATATTATTTTTTAGTCTTTACTGATGATTGCACTAGATTCTCTTGGATATATTTTATCAAAAAAAGAGCCACACATTTCAATTCTTGAAAGAATTTAAGAATATGGTGGAGAAGAAAACAAGGAAATTCGTTAATATTCTCTGCTTAGATGAAGGGGGAGACTACAAGTTGGGAGAGTTCATGAAATTTTGCAAAAATCATGTGATTATTCAATAGTTCATAGTACCTCACACTCCATAACAAAATGGAGTTGCAGAATGAAAGAATAGAACCCTTGTCGAGTGTGCATGAAGTATTCTACAAGGTAAGGGTCTATACAATGGATTTTGGACTGAACCAATCAACACTTCATTTTACTTAAAAAATATGAGTCCAACTAAATGCCTTAATCTTAAAACTCCTTTTGAATCACTTGATGTGTTAGGTCCCTATATTACTAGTATAGTACCTTATTGTTGTTAGTTTAACCCCCTTATTGTTATTACTGTACCCCTGTAACCCCCATATTGTTATTATTGTGCCCTTAAATTATTATTATTAGGTCGGCTAGGATTACATTATGGCCCACTAGGATTACATTGTGGCCCCATGGACTCCTATATATAGAAAGGAGGTTTTGTAATTTGTATCATCCAAGAATTGTTCATTCATGTAATGTATTGGAGGTTGCCCCCTTGAAGTAGCTTATTTCTAAGGCGTTGATATCTCTTTTCTTCTATTTTTGGAGCTAGTTTCACAACATTTGGTATCAAAGCTTTGGGATTCTAGGGTTTTTCTCCTCCAAATAGGTCATCGTGGAATTTTCGCAATAACGTTTTTTCTACAAAGGCTCAGAAGCTGAAATTTGTAGAGTGCGAAGCCAAAATTGTGAGGAACATCGTCGCAAAATTTTCGAGCTTGGTTCACAATATTTTCGAAGATATGATCTGTGGAAGGTAGGTCATTTTCCAGGCTCCTAAATTTAACCTAAATAGGTCATCGTGGAATTTTCGTTATAAATTTGTTTCTATGAAGGTTCAGAAGCTGAAATTTTTAGAGTGCGAATCTGAAATCCTAAGGAACAATTTTGCTCAATTTCAGATCTTGGTTCGTAATATTGGTGGAGATATGATCTGTGGAAGTTAGGGCTTTTTCAGGCTTCTGAATTTCATCTCAAAGAGGTGATCATGGGAAAATATTCATAACTCTCTCTCTGAGCATCGGATTGGAATGATGTGAAAAATTACTGCAAGTTCACGGACTATAGTTTTATGTCTATCAATTTTAGAGTGAAAAGAGGAAACAGTGACACGTGGCAAGTCGTACAAGTTCGCTCTACTGAACCAATCCATAATTGGGTCATTGTGGAAGATTGGACATAAATGTTTCTTGAAGAATCCAAATAAGATCAGACCTATGGCATTTGAAAGAAGATTTAGAGGGCTACTAAAGGGAAAAATTTTGGATATTGAGAATCTGCAATTATAGAGACAATTCAATTTCAATATCGAGCTCCTCAAAAGCAAGTAAAAGGTGTGTATTTTTTTTTTCCAAATTTCATAAGTCTTATTTTAAGAATCAAGTTGAATTGATTCCTAGGGCATATTGTAGAATAGATATCAGTATTGGATTCTAAAATGGCCCCTAAAAATAATTCAACACCCATTAAGCCTTTAAAAGGCTCTACTATGACTCATGAAGACAAAGAATGGCAAACTGACATATCAAAATTACAACATCAAGTGCAACAAACTTCTCTCTCGCAAAGAGCAAAAAAAAATGACATGGAAGTTTTGAAGAAAGGCGTGGAAACTAAGATGGATGGTTTGAAGAAAGGCATGGAATTTAAGATGGATGGTTTGAAGAATGGCATGTATGGCATGGAAGCTAAGATGGATGGCATGGAAGATGGCATGGAATCTAAGATTGATGACATGGAAGCTAAGATCGATGAAAAAATGGAAAACATGAAGAAGGATCTAAAAGCAGACATGGAAGGTTTGACAAATTTGATACAAGAAATGTTTCCTATTGGTGAAAAGATAGTAGATGAAACTCATGATGAGAACAAAATAAATGTTAATCATGATTTCATAAACTTTAATGTTGGAAGGAAGAACCACCATATTCCAAAAATGGATAGGAGGAAATTTGATGGAAAGGATCCTGTAACATGGATACTACAGATGGAGCAATATTTTGATCTCAATAATGTGAACAACACACAAAAAGTACGCATCACAAATTTACATTTAGGAAAAAATACATTTGTATGGTATCGATGGCTTTGCTCCCATAAAAAAATTTTCACTTGGTCAATTTTTACGAAGGACATGATAGCACATTATGAGGATACAAAGAGAAACACCTTCTTTAGCCAATTGATAAATCTCAAACAAAAGAGTCCAATGGGGCAGCACAGTGAGGACTTCCAAAAATTGAATATAATAGTAACTAATATTCCAGAGGAACACAGGATTGATCTCTTCATAGGTATTTTAAAGTATAACATCCAACATGAAGTTCGTGTTTTAGAACCTGATTCATTGGAGAAGTCATTTAGGTTGGCAAGAAAAATAGAATGTAAAATTATGGTGACAAGGAAGCCTACCACTCACTACTATAAAGATGGAAGTGTTGCTACTCCTAGATTTCCACAACCTACAAGGTTGACACCACAAAAATTGGAAGAAAAAGGAGCAAAAGGGATTTGCTATAGTTGTGATATCAAATACACTAAAGGTCATAAGTGTACTGAGAAGAAATTATTTTACATAGGGGAACGTGAAGCTCGGTTACACTTTTGTGAGAATCGGGGGCAAAAAATATTTTTCGGCAATAGTTCGGCCGAACATTTTATAAAGTTCGGCCGAACTTTTTAATAGTTCGGCCGAACTGTCTTATCACGTTCGGCCGAACTTTTGAGTCCATTTAGATTGATGGCACAGTGACGGCGCAGCAAACAGAATTTTTGCCGGAGTTTTGGAAAACCGGAAATGGTAGTTCGGCCGAACTCAGTTGAAAGTTCGGCCGAACTCAGTTAGAATTTCGGCCGAACTATGAGTTCGGCCGAACTTTGAAGTTCGGCCGAACTACATTTTTATAAATAAATCGCCCGCGAAAGGATTTAGTTTACTGTTTTGATTGTTTTCGCGCGACTTTTTCTGTTCTGTTGGTGGTCGAGGTTCTGCTGGTTCTGTTGGTGGTCGAGGTTCTGCTCATCGTCACGTCTGGTTCTGTTGGTGGTCGAGGTTCTGCTCATCGTCACGTCCAGAAGAACGGCAGCGTATGTTCTGTTACGTCCGGACCATTTTTGAATGTTTTTAGCTTACGGGGATTTCTATTGCAAACGCTGACGTTCTTCTATCTCATGTCTGTTACAGGTTCTTGTTACAGGTTCTTGGGCGAGTTGCTGGTCGAGGTTCTGCTGGTTGAGGTTCTGCTGGTCTCATTGCCGCATCTGGTCGAGGTTCTGCTGGTCGTTGTTAGGGGCGCCACCGTTAAAATCTGTCGGGTACGTTCTGTTACGTCCGCCATATTTAAAATCTGCGAGTATGTTCTGTTACGTCCGCCATGTCTACGCTTAACACATTAATATATTATTAATTTAAATTTTAACAAAAACGTTTAAATTTTACAATAATTTTCTTTGTAGTATCCCTTCACTTATTATAACATTAATAAAATATTGTTACAGCTAAATTTTTTTTTTTTTTCCACTGGAAAAATCCGTAATTTTCATTATTAAGGAAAATTACATATTGTAGATGCTTTTACACATATGCCGATGTTCACTTTGTACATTGTACCGTTTGCAAAAAGATTCTGTATCAGTTTTCAGTTCAGATTTGCCACGCAGGGCATTCTGTTGAGCTGTTACAGTATGCCTTTTCGGCAACACATCTTACTGTTCAACAAAAATATGTTAAGCTTATCAAAATTTCATCTGTCATATACATGCAAAAAACTTTAGATTGTTTGATGACCCGGTGTAGTCTGGTATCCCGGGTCTATGTATGGACGGTGATAATATTTGTGTTCCTGTTGGCCTTGAATTTCTGTGATCTCCCAAATACCTTTGTCCATCAACGCAGCCTCCTTGGATAATTTGTCAGCGCCTTTGTTATGTTCCCTGTAGATATGAGAACATGTAATATTGTTAAAACTATGACTTTTAAATATTACAATGGAGATTATTTTGTTTATCAGATGTTCAAATTGAATATCCTTTCATTCATCAACCTTATATGATTTTTTTTTTTTTTTGAGAATTCAGGTTAAAGGAAGCAATGTTAATATTCTACAAACCCATACCATATGAATTCATTTTTTTTAGAACTGCAACAGCCACCCATTTAAAGGAAGCAATGTTATTCTACAAATCAATACTTAACAACAAATAAGATAAAGATTGTGATGGCAAACGAAACATTCGTAAATATTGAGCAACAAATAAACAGATACGTAGATCCTACTCCTGAACATGTATTTCAATCATAAGCAAGCATTAGCATTAGCAATACCCAAAACAAGACAGTAGAACAATCCTCAAAAGATTAATTTTCATCCACTAAAGAGCAACCCTCTTACCTACCACGTAGTTTATATTTTGTTAAATTAAATATCAAATGTTGTTATTATAGAAGATATGAACATTGTTAATTTCATAGTAGGATTAAGTAAATGATTAGTTTGTTGGAAAGTAATAGATTTTGGTTTGGTTTAGATAGGAATTATAAAAACCATATTATAGGAAATTAATTTAACTTTTTCTAAATTGTATGAACCATTGTAGTGTTTGTAGAAGTTAAATTTAACTTATCCTCGTTGTGTATTTGAAAAAATAATTGGATCATAAAAAGTTCAATGATTTATTCTCTATCATGTTTTCAATTGATTTGACCCTAGTCAATATGGTATTATTCTTTATCACAAAACTAGAAACTCCACTAATGGGGAACTCTATTACTTTATTCCTTTTTGCGTTTCTTTTCTCTTAGTATTAGCCTTAAACGCTGATTTTTGTTAGATAGATATGATATGATTTTTTATTTTTTTTACTTTAAGAACCAAAACTTTGGAATTTCTCCAGCACTTCATATAGTTTATCTCATTTCTAGGGCCTTCTAAATACTTATTTTGAATGAAGAAGCATGCTAAATGCCTTTCTTTTTAGGGCTTTTTAAATACTTATTTTGAATGAAGAAGCATGCTAAATGCCTTTCTTTCTTTAAAAGCATGTGCATATACACGTTTTCTTAATGTAAAGTGTGTATACATTATGTCTACATTTCCATTTCTGATTGAGAGTTAATTGCTTAGCATATATTGTGCAAGTGTACTTCAGAAGTATAAGAACCTGGATTGACATTTAATGCAAGTAATTTATCTCACAATTTATTTACCCATTAGGATGCTTTGACCTAGTAACTTGAGAGATGAAAAAGATCCTATCACATTAACATGAGGATCCATTTTCACAATGAACATTAGGAAAAGACAATATTCATTGCAGTTGGTAATATAGTCAACTAGTAGACTATTCAATTATTAACAAAGTTGATGAAAAAATGCAAGGAATTTAAGGTTGCATTTCAATTTTGAAAATTTTCTACAATAATTTTTGTAGGATAATTTGTTAATGCAAGTTTCCATAGTTATTTATAATTTTTATTTTAATAGAAAGAGCCTTCAACAAAAAATACCCAAGGTTAGTCCCGCGTGTGCCCTTTGAGACACATTAGGTCATCCCACCAATTCATGCCCCATGCTTCATGAGTTGAAGGGTATCCTTCATACCCCTTAAGCACCCCCATTTCTCCCCACTCCATCATGTGATGTTGCCACCTCATCACGTAATAAGGGTTTAAGAACCAAGGACCTCTTGTCTATTTATGTGAAACACAAACATTATACACAACATTGTCTCAATCTCCGACGATATCAAGATGTGTTGGTCACCATACATCATGCCTCAATAGTAGCACCACCACTTACACCAACCTCATATGTTGATGATTCCTCTTCCACCATTTATTATGTCACGAACTCGGTTAATTAGTATATGTCATGCCCTTGAGTGCTCTATGTTAAAGACACTCATCTCATCTATATGTGTCCTTTACTCATCAAATACCATCATCACTGCATGCATCAAGTGACATATCCCCCTCATCAAGATCCCAATCCGCCTAATTTTGGATGCTCCTTATACACTAAGTACCTTGACCATATCAATGGAATACCCAACTCCTAGCATGGTTCCCACCACACCAACACAACTATTGGAGATTCAAACGACCTCACCACTTAGAAAATGATAAGAAATTATTTCACCCCCTTGTACTAGAACAATACATAGAAAGAATAACATAATTAATAGAAGAGATAAAAATATGAATTAGAGAAAGGCATGGATCACATATTATAGGAAATAATAGAGCTCATGTACAAATTTCCATATTTGTTGCATTTATGTGTGTCTAACATAACTCTACTTTCAACATCTTGCTTCATGCAACATGCACCATACTTTGAATTTGCAAAGACCCATGAATTCTCCACCCCCCATTAAAATGACCTTACAAGTTGATTCTTTTAGTTTTTTCACTCTATAAGCATCAACGTACGATTATGCATGATGGAGAATCTCTAGCGCTTTCCCTTGTTAATATATTTAACAAGGGAAAGCTCTAGATATTCTCCGTCATGCATAATCGTACGTTGGATTTGGTGATAATTGTCTCCATATTTTGGCTTTCTGACCCCGAAAAACATAATTATTTTAGAAGGGAGGGAAGGAGGGATGATCACATTGACTTGCTTGATGACATGTCTACGAAGATTAACTACCTCAAGAACTATTTTTTTGCATAGGGAAAGAGACACATTCCCATGTCTGAGCATGAAAACGTTCTTTGATATTGTTAATGCCTTTAGTGTTTACTTCTACAAGTTCTATAGGCAGAGTTTGTAAAGGGCCAGGTAGCCTCTGGATCTCATCTTTTATGAAAGGTGACATATCTAGTAAATGCCCCTGCAGTCAATCTCTGGAATGGATCTAAATAGAAGTTCTGAACATTTTAATATCCGTAAAACACAACAACTTTAAAGTAAACTATGTACATGTTCCATTCATCATGAACACAAACCTCACAAGCCTCCTTGGCTTTGGAGCATTTTCCATGTTTTCCATAACCAAGACCCAAATAATTAGGCCCTTCTTGAAGAACATTTGGCTCAACCATGCCCTTCTTAAAGAACATTTGGCTCAACTATGCCTTGTACATGCTTGCCTTTAAAACCCTTTACTTTCATAGCACATTTTTATCAAAAATTTGGACCTTGTTCCTCTAATGTCTCTAATGTCTCTCAAAATCACGTACACATTCATTTTCAGAGGAAATTGAAGGTACTCTAATGTCTCTAATGTCTCTCAAAAGCACGTACACATTCATTTTCAGAGGAAATTGAAGGTAGAAACCAATCTAGCTAATTCTTCTAACTAACCTTGACTAAAATGAGCTAAATTGTACTTTGATACGAACTTTCATTAATTGGTTTTATTTGAGTATTGCAATCATTTCCATAGGTTAATTTCCATTTTTGATTGAGAGTTAATTGCTTAGCATATATTGTGCAAGTGTACTTCAGAAGTATAAGAACCTGGATTGACATTTAATGCTTGTAATTTATCTCACAATTAATTTACCCATTAGGATGCTTTGACCTAGTAACTTGAGAGATGAAAAAGATCCTATCACATTAATGTGAGGATCCATTTTCACAATGAACATTAGGAAAAGACAATATTCATTGTAGTTGGTAATATAGTCAACTAGTAGACTATTCAATTATTAACAAAGTTGATGAAAGAATGCAAGGAATTTAAGGTTGCATTTCAATTTTGAAAATTTTCTACAATAATTTTTGTAGGATAATTTGTTAATGCAAGTTTCCATAGTTATTTATAATTTTTATTTTAGAAAGAACCTTCAACCAAAAATACCCAAGGTTAGTCCCCCGTGTGTCCTTTGAGACACATTAGGTCATCCCACCAATTCATGCCCTATGCTTCATGAGTTGAAGAGTATCCTTCATACCCCTTAAGCACCCCCATTTCTCCCCACTCCATCATGTGATGTTGCCACCTCATCACGTAATAAGGGTTTAAGAACCAACGACCTCTTGTGTATTTATGTGAAACACAAACATTATACACAACATTGTCTCAATCTCCGACGATATCAAGATGTGTTGGTCACCATACATCATGCCTCAATAGTAGCACCTCCACTTACACCAACCTCATATGTTGATGATTCCTCTTCCACCATTTATTATGTCACGAACTCGGTTAATTAGTATTTGGCATGCCCTTGAGTGCTCTATGTTAAAGACACTCATCTCATCTATATGTGTCCTCTACTCATCAAATACCATCATCACTGCATGCATCAAGTGACATATCCCCCTCATCAAGATCCCAATCCACCTAATTTTGGATGCTCCTCATACACTAAGTACCTTGACCATATCAATGGAATGCCCAACTCCTAGCATGGTTCCCACCACACCAACACAACTATTGGAGATTCAAACGACCTCACCTCTTAGAAAATGATAAGAAATTATTTCACCCCCTTGTACTAGAACAATACATAGAAAGAATAACATATAATTAATAGAAGAGATAAAAATATGAATTAGAGAAAGGCATGGATCACATATTAAAGGAAATGTAAGCCAACCTTGAAAGAAACCAACTCTTCGCTCCCACTTCAAATAATTTTTAAGAGTAAACAATGAAAACAACAAATTGATCTATGTACTAGATGTACAACATTCAACCATACCTATATACAGAGTGTACAATGAAATTAATGTTGGTTTACTTCAACACTTGGAAAATATCTTGTTTCTATCCCATTTGTGGAAGTTATGCAAATATGAAATAAAGATATGAGGTTATGAAGTTCTTAAATTTGATGAAGTAGATGACCCTACTTTTGAGGATTATCATATAGAGTTATAAAAGATGAATCAAGGGAATAAAAATGTAATTCATAAACATTTTCATATATTCCTACTAATAAATAAAATATTATTACACAACTATATGCTAGATTTAGGAGAAACAACTGATGTAATTCCTTTGAAAGTGATGAAATAATTAGGCCTTACAACAACTAGGGCATATAGAAATGTATGTGCTATGGATCCTATGAAAATCGGGATGGGTAGAGTAATAAATACACATGTTTTGAAATTTTTTGAGGAGTAACTCAAAGCATGCATATATACAAAATGAAGTGGCTACTCTCTTCATATTCCATGAGGGACTATTGTTCTTCCTAAATACTATTCATATCATGTACCTCTGAATTATTTCTAGTGAAATTAAATGACTTGAAATTAAATTTCCTAAAGCCTATTGAAATTTCTCCTTCAAAATACGGATGCACTCCCATTTGATTCTCACAGATAGGTTGTAATCATGAGGCTCTCGCTCAAGAGTGGACCTTCACAAAATCTTGTGACATCTTGTCACAAACAAAACCATCAAACTGAAAACACATAATTTTCTCCTTCAAAGAAAAAAAAATTCACATCATGTGAATATGTCCATGTACTCTTACATATTGGTGTACAAAACCATCAACCAAACAAGTTGACAAAACATGCCTCTTCAAACAACTGACTCTGAAGACAAATAATAGAGCTCATGTACTTTAAACATCTTGCTTCATGCAACATGCACTGGATACTTTGAATTTGCAAAGAAATTAATGAAACATCAAAATACATGCTAGGCCTTAATTGGATAAGAAATCTAACCATTTGTCAGCAAACCATTTCAATGGCGCTTCTTTTTCTTTCAACTATGTTGAATTTATTTTTTAGTTATATTTTTAATGTTGGAGAAAATAACTATTTATTTCATGTGTAATTAGATTAGTGATTTCATGTGTTAGGGTTGTGGATTCAGGCATTGAAACAACACAATTATATTTCAAATTTAAAAATGATGGTTTGAGTCCTAGGTAGCTTAGAATCCTACTTGTTTTCAAAATAAGGATGCACTCCCATTTGATTCTCACGGATAGGTTGTAATCATGAGGCTTTCGCTAAAGAGTGGACCTACGCAAAATCTTGTGATGTCTTGTCACAAGCAAAACCATCAAACTGAAAGCACATCATTTTTCTCCTTCAAAGAAAAAAAAAATTCACATCATGTGAATATGTCCATGTACTCTTACATATTGGTGTACAAAACCATCAACCAAACACAAGTTGACAAAACATGCCTCTTCAAACAACCGACTCTTAAGTCAAATAATAGAGCTCATGTACTTTCAACATCTTGCTTCATGCAACATGCACCATACTTTGAATTTGCAAAGAAATTCATGAAACATCAAAATACATGCTACGCCTTAATTGGATAAGAAATATAACCATTTGTCAGCAAACCATTTCAATGGCGCTTCTTTTTCTTTCAACTATGTTGAATTGAGTTTTTAGTTATATTTTTAATTTTGGAGAAAATAACTATTTATTTCATGTGTAATTAGATCAGTGATTTCATGTGTTAGGGTTGTGGATTCAGGCATTGAAACAACACCATTATATTTCAAATTTAAAAATAATGGTTTGAGTCCTAGGTAGCTTAGAATCCTACTTGTTTTCAAAATGAGGATGCACTCCCATTTGATTTTCACGGATAGGTTGTAATCATGAGGCTCTCGCTCAAGAGTGGACCTTCGTAAAATCTTGTGACGTCTTGTCACAAACAAAACCATCAAATTGAAAACACATCATTTTTCTCCTTCAAAGAAAAAAAAAATTCACATCATGTGAATATGTCCATGTACTCTTACATATTGGTGTACAAAACCATCAACCAAACACAAGTTGACAAAACATGCCTTTTCAAACAACTCACTCTTAAGTCAAATAATAGATCTCATGTACAAATTTCCATATTTGTTGCATTTATGTGTGTCTAACATAACTCTACTTTCAACATCTTGCTTCATGCAACATGCACCATACTTTGAATTTGCAAAGACCCAGGAATTCTCCACCCCCCATTAAAATGACCCTACAAGTTGATTCTTTTAGTTTTTTCACTCTATAAGCATCAATGTACGATTATGCATGATGGAGAATCTCTAGCGCTTTCCCTTGTTAATATATTTAACAAGGGAAAGCGCTAGATATTCTCCATCATGCATAATCGTACGTTGGATTTGGTGATAATTGCCTCCATATTTTGGCTTTCTGACCCCGAAAAACATAATTATTATAGAAGGGAGGGAAGGAGGGATGATCACGTTGACTTGCTTGATGACATGTTTATGAAGATTAACTACCTCAAGAACTATTTTTTTGCGTCTAGAGAAAGAGACACATTCCCATGTCTGAGCATGAAAACGTTCTTTGATATTGTTAATGCCTCTAGTGTTTACTTCTACAAGTTCTATAGGCAGAGTCTGTAAAGGGCCAGGTAGCCTCTGGATCTCATCTTTTATGAAAGGTGACATATCTAGTAAATGCCCCTGCAGTCAATCTCTGGAATGGATCTAAATAGAAGTTCTTCATTTTAATATCCGTAAAACACAACAACTTTAAAGTAAACTATGTACATGTTCCATTCATCGTGAACACAGACCTCACAAGCCTCCTTGGCTTTGGAGAATTTTCCATGTTTTCCATGTAACCAAGACCCAAATAATTAGGCCCTTCTTGAAGAACATTTGGATCAACTATGCCTTGTACATGCTTGCCTTTAAAACCATTTACTTTCATAGGACATTTTCATCAAAAATTTGGACCTTATTCCTCTAATGTCTCTCAAAAGAACTTACACATTCATTTTAAGAGGAAATTGAAGGTACTCTGATGTCTCTAATGTCTCTCAAAAGCACGTACACATTCATTTTCAGAGGAAATTGAAGGTAGAAACCAATAGCTAATTCTTCCAACTAACCTTGACTAAAATGAGCTAAATTGTACTTTGATACGAACTTGATTTAAATTGTCCACCCCACATTAGGCACCAATGATTATAACCTTTAATGGGCTAGCACTGGTTTGTAATCATCTCAAAATGACTTAGTAGATGAAAAAATACTATGTTTGTAGTCATCGTTTCACACCATCTACATATGACTCTTCTACACATTATATGATTGAATTTATGGTAGGTCATCCCTTCTATCTAGACCATGATTGATTGTGACATTAGGTGAATAAAGGAAATTTGATAAGGAAGGAACACTAAGTTTATTCTCCTCCACCTACTCCATATTTAGTGATTGCCTATTTTTTCTCTTCCAACATTTTATTTTGGAAATTCATTTTGGTAGTTAATTCTACTAATAGTCACAACACCTGGAAGTCAAAGAAATTGGTCTATACACTACTAAACTCAATTAACATTGTTTGTTATTGGACTTTACAATAACAAACAACGTAGAGTTCATTAATGTAGTAGTGTATATAATAATTATATGTATAGTGGTGTGGCTATCGATAATATTAGCTGCTAATGAATTTCGAGAAATTTCGAGAATAGAAAGTTGGAAGTGGAAAATTGAGAAATCACTAGCTATGGGGCGGATGGAGGAGGACAAACTAGAAACTATCTTCTGCTTATAAATTGTATTTTATTCACCTGTTGTCACAATCATTCATGGGATAGGTAGAGAGGATGACATTCCAAAACTTCATGCATATAATATGTAGAAGGGGTCATGTATGAGATGGTGTGAAGTGATGATGATTGACATGGTAAATTTTCATCTGCCAAGTCATTTTTAGATGATGATGACAAACCAATATTAGCCATTTTAAGGTTATAATCATTAACAAGAAATATGGGGAAGGAAATTCAAATGTCTCATCATGGAAATTATAAAAATTGTAAAGATGGGGTTATAAGTGTTATGGAAATTCTAAGTGCCAAATTCTAAGGAACAAGCCATATATTTGCTTCTCAAAAACTCTATTCAAGATATACTCTTAAAAAACCAAGTACAAATTTTAGTAATCCTAGAATCATGCTTTACATAAGGTAAAATTTGGGAACTCATGACTTGTACTATAAATAAAAAAACATTTACACTTACCAAAAAATATATGATAAAAATTGCCAAACTACATTTAAGCTTAAGCTTAAGGGGATATAATCATTCTTGCCTTCCATATAGATAATGAAAATGATTGTTCTAAGTCTCATGTTGCTTCTCATGTTATTTTATAAACTTTGGTTGGAAAGAAAAATAGGAGGGCTGAAATGTAAGAAATATAGAACATATTGGATTTAACAGCCCCAAATTGGATTTTACTCTGAGGTATTGATTTTTTGAAATCTATTTTGTGAATGTCGACCAATAGATATATATCATGGAGGATGAAAGACGAAGATCAACCGAATCCCATATGGAGTCTCGGAGATCGGAGGATGTTCACGGTATTTAAATATAATCTTAAATCTACATACATGTGTGTACATATGGAATTGATTTTTTTACTAACTTTGTGAGTGAAATTAGTTGTTAACAAGTTTCATATTTTAATTTTTAGGAGGCAAGAGGAGAAGGCTTTCTACTCCATCCATGGAGCGTGGCCAAGGTTCAACCGGTCGAGGTATGCCTGGTAGCAGGTTGGGGGAAGGGGGTGATATTTATTCCCTCGAAGGCCAGCAATCAACGGCTGCTGGTTCTCAACAGGGAAACTGTGGGTCTGGTTCTCAGCAGCGTCATTCTGGGGTTGGTTCTTAGCAGGGTCATGTTGGAGATGATGTTAACCAACAACATGAAGGTTGCCATCAATTTCAATATTTTTTCATTAAATTTTTACAACTTTTTTTACACGTGTTTTTTCTAATATATGAAATTATATATATATTGATGCAGAGGCTGAAAATGTTCGAGCCAGTGGTCAAAAAAGACGCAGGGCAGCGCGCTACATTGAAGAAGAAGGCTGTCAACCTAGCACAACTTATCCGGCTGAGATTACTAATATACCATGGGAAACGAACACGGCGGAATGAACCTTACAAAGGTGTCAAAGCCTTTATGCAAAATTGCAGAGAGATCTCCTGGATTTGACTCTACCTGCTGAGAGTAGACAGAGCCTAGAGATCGTTACACATTCATTGAGTGAAATGGTAAAAGTGTACAAAGATTTGGGGCCAACCACTGATTCTTTTGTAGAAGTGATGAGAAAGAGAGGAGAAACAGTGATAGGTCCCGATAAATGGCAGGACATAAAAAAAGAGTTTCAAGAAATGATGCTAAGTCAATGTTTAATTTTAAGGAAGGGCTAAAAAGAAAGATGTTGAAGGTGCAGTATTTCAAGCACCCAGACAAAGCAAAATATTTGTATAGTCGACATCTTGCGGCCTTTGGAAGGCTTCCATGGAATGATGAGGTTCCTCTTTATTTTGCACAAATGTTTTATGCAGAATTTTTTTTGGATATGAAACCCGACTACAATGATCTTCCTTCAGAATTTTTTGGCCCGGGGAGAGGTCGATTATGTCAACATAAGGGCGCTAAGCGAGATGTGGAGTTGCCTCGCCCTGAGCCACCATTGGTGAGTCGACCGTCTCGAGTCAAAACCCTGCGATCAGAGATGGATGGGACTTCTCAAATAAGTCGTGAAGCAAGAGATGTTATGATCGAAAATGTTCATAGCGGATTGAGTGGAGTCAATATTGGCTTAAATAGACTAAGAGCACGTGAACATGCACGTGCCAATTTTGTTTATCATACAGATGAGGAGATTTACAACATGAATGTTGAAGATCTCCGAACATATGCAATAAATTGTCGCAATGGTCTGCAAGACCTAATTTTTCATGAGGAAGAGGGCACCGGAACTGTATGTGTTAGTGACCTTAGGGTTTGAAATTATATTTACATATACATGTGTACAATTTGTAATAAATACATGTGTATGTACACATGTATACATTTATTTGTATGTGTACATTAATCTAACAAAAATGTATGATTATATGTTAAAACACCATTTGCAGTTCTCAGGCATGATGCGTGATGAAAATGTTAATATTACGTTCGGTACCTCTGGCTCAAACGATGCAGCTGGGTCTGGCCATCATGATATGTTGGCAGATGTATGTTAGTGTTTTTTAAGTGACTCTAAAATAAATAATTGTTGCCACCATGTACATGTATGTATATATATAATTCGATAAAATGTTTTAACAGGTACCGATTCCGTCTGATGTTTTTGGGATGCCGGTACCTTCTTCTTCTTTAGGAGATATACCTTCTACTTCATTGGGAGATGTACAAGTATGGACAATTAAAAGTTCAAAATTTATGTTACCTCAAAAAGTTCCATTAAAAATTGAGATATATAGAGAGATCTATATTTTGAGTTATTTAAAAAATTTTGAATTTAGGTTCGTATAGAAGATTTTTTTAATCCGAGGACTTTAGCGACGGAGATAGGAACATCCACAACATTTGAAGAAGTTGTCTTTAGTTCTTTTTTTTAATATTATTGTTCAAATAAGTTTATATATGTAGACGTGCATTTTCATTTGAAAGTTTTTAATTTATATAAATTATTTATGTATATATATATATTTATATTTAATTGTACATGTATATTGTACAGGTTACCACTGGAGTTGTTTCTATGGCAGATCCTGTCCATCAAATGGAGAGGCAACCTTACGAGGTATTGCGTGATTTTTTTGTTATATATTTTGTTTTTTACATGAAGTTCTAGATATATATGTTCTCATTCATTTTTAAAACTTCAAATTTTAATGTTTAAGTACATGTGCATTGTGTATGTAGGCTTTCCCTTTACAAGATAGCGAGCTAATCGAGACCCAGAGGCTAGATCCTCCATTTGATGGACAAGATATACAGTAGATTTGATTTTATTTCAAAATTTAGATGGTTTTAAAATTTGTTAAACTTGATATAGTTTGATACTTGAGTGAGATTTACAATTTTTGGACATATTTTATTACAATGTTTTTTGGACATATTTTATTACAATGTTTTTTGGACATATTTTTGGACATATGTTAAATGTTTTTGTTGGATAGTTGAATTATAATTGGCATGGCATGTGATATTTAATGTTAAATGTTTTTGTTAGATAGTTGAATTATAATTGGCATGGCATGTGATGTTTAATGTTAAATGTTTTTGTTAGATAGTTGAATTATAATTGGCATGGCATTTGAAGTTTTTAAAACTACATGAATGATGGAATGTGAACCTACATTTGCACATGTGGTAAATTGAAATGTTACTTGTAACACTTGACAATCCCCATTGATTTCATTGTACAATATATGTTGATTTCTGATTTGATATAATTGCATACATATGATGGTACATTACTTGTAAAGTCATTGGATTAATAACTTGTTCATTGATTTCAGTGTTCTTTGGATGGTTTTAGTACTTTTGGCATGTGAATGTGAAGTAATGTTGTCATTGAATTACATTTGACATTTGATATTTAATGTTAAATATTTTTGTTGGATAGTTGAATTATAATTGGCATGGCATGTGATATTTATTGTTAAATGTTTTTGTTGGATAGTTGAATTATAATTCTAATGGTATCTGGAGTTTTTAAAACTACATGAATGATAGAATGTGAACCTACATTTGCACGTGGTAAATTGAAATGTTACTTGTAACAAAACAATCCGCATTGATTTCATTATGTAGTATATGTTGATTTCTGATTTGATATAATTGCATGTATGATGGTACATTACTTGTAAAGTCATTGGATTAATAGTGTTCATTGATTTCAGTGTAAGTGCAAAAAATTATTGACGATGTAGAATGATTTTTGTGTTATAATAATTAAACCTAATAATATTGGAGAGCAAGAGAGACTTGAGGTATGGTGTTTACTACAAGAGTTTGAGCTAAATATTTAAATGGTTTATCTATCTTTCATAAAATAGTTTAAGATTGATCACAAGAATTAAGAGAATGTATGGTGTTTACTACAAGAGTTTGAGCTAAATATTTAAATGGTTTATCTATCTTTCATAAAATAGTTTAAGATTGATCACAAGAATTATGAGAATGTCTCGGTCCATCATTGGTATGGTCCATCATAGAATGATCATCCATGTCAATGACTCTTAAGTCTATCTTTCCAAACCATGACCCTACTCTCACATGTGTGCTTTTCATGACACCAGTCGTGCTACTTTTATCCTTGAGTTGACTGCCTTGAAAGCACTCAACTCTTTCTCGATGCTAGCCTTCCTCTTTCTAAGAGATGAAGCCGCCTTTCGACTTAGGAAGCTATGGGTAGCCCCCGTGTCTATCAAAGCAGAGAACTTTTTCCCATGTACGGTTGTAGACATGAATCTCAAGTCCAAGGAACTTTCATCATCATTCCTCCTCCTTGTCTTGTGCCTTACTTTCGCAATCTTCTTCAACATTTTCTCTTCCAATATGTTTTTCGAACTAGCCCTTGGCTTAACAGTGCTTTTCACATATCTCTTCTCATGAAGCTCCATATAACAATTTGATCCTGGGCTTGCTTAAATTGGTTCAAGCTCTTTCTTTTTCGAATTCTGTCTAATTGCTCCAATACGACATATATTGACTCCTTCCAAACGAAGTGCACCAATCCTCTTAGTGTGGTCGTCTTCTTTCCCAAGTGTGCCAACACATGCATTTTCTTTCTTCAAACCAATAGGTTTCGGATCAAGAAAGTCCCTCTTGATCTTATCTTCCATGTTCTTGACTTTACCCCGCAACGTGGTGCTTATTTCCTTCAAGTGAGCCCTTTCCATAAAGAGTTCCTGAAGTCTTTGTTCACCTTGTCGTATCTCCATGTCAAGCTTTTCAATTTCAGCAGTTTGTCTATAAAGTCCATCCTTGGAATTTCTTGCGTGAAAAACCAAGTAGGTTGAACCAACTTTGGTCTAGTGCATTGGAATTAATTAAAGAATTGGTCATTGGCGCTACTTCAAGCTAGGAGTGAGCATCGTCACCAACCTACATTGAATATTTTACACTCCCTAGGGTGAATGATACTTTAAATTGATTGACAGTCTAAGACTTTCGAATTTTTCCGAATGCCAAATGATCTTACAAAGTTAGTATTTATAATATTTTAGTAGGTCATTCGGCGACAACTTTTACCGAAAACTTGAAACGACTTTGGCATGTGATATTTAATTTGTTAAATGTTTTTGTTGCATTGTTGAATTATAATTGGCATGGCTTAACAGTGCTTTTCACATATCTCTTCTCATGAAGCTCCATAGAATAATTCGATCCTGGGTCTGCTTGAATTGAAATTATGTTACTTGTAACAAGACAATCCCCATTGATTTCATTGTATATGTTGATTTCTAATTTGATATAATTGCATGTATGATGGTACATTACTTGTAAAGACATTGGATTAATAGTGTTCATTGATTTTAGTCTAAGCGAAAAAAATTATTGACAACGTAGAACGATTTTTGTGTTATAATAATTAAACCTAATAATATTGGAGAGCAAGAGAGATGAGGTATGGTGTTTACTACAAGAGTTCGAGCAGGTCATTCGGTGACAACTTTTATTGGAAACTTGAAACAAAGAGAATCTATCTTTGGCTAGGACATCATGTAAGATGCTTGACATAAACAGTAAAATTGTACTTAAAAGCCGAGATTCGGGCAAGTGGGGACAACTACTTGTTATCTCGTCCCTTGGAGGCTAGGCCATATGGGGACCGAATCTGACTTTACAAAATAAAGTGAAATAATTTGTACCATATGGTCGGAGAACATATACAAGAACAATTAATATACAAGAACAATTAATTTAATTCTAGAATATATATATCCAATACATATTTAACATTTTTAATCAATGCACATGTATAGAAAAACTACTTTCAGTGGATACTAGAGCACGTGCTTGTACCCAAACAATTTGTAACATCTGCAAACCACAAATAACATAAGCAGTTCAATTTTTAGTTGAGTACTGAAAGGTTTAAAAGATAATAAATTGTTGTCCTGACACTTCACTCAAAAAAATTCTAATGGAATTCCATCCTCAATAATCCGTTCATGATCAGATTTTGACATTTTCCATTTCTTAATTTTTGATTTTTTCTTTGATTGAACTTCTATCAACTTTATGCGTGCCGCACACACCAAGTGACTATATTGACAACTTATGGAATCGGGTTCATAGTCTTCAAAGTAAACAAAGTCTCCACTTTGACGAGTTTGTTTGAAAAAATAACCTTTCAGTATAATAGACCCTTTGTCATACTGAAATCCGTGATCATTATAGTCTTGTAATAATTTCATTTTTTGTTCAATGCAACGCATCAAATAATACTTCACATTTTCATCGTTGTCAATAGGTGCAATTACATCAAAAACATCTCCTCCACAATAAAATAAATTTAACATTTAATTATGCATATTTAAATTTAAATTTGTAAATCTTTAAATCATTAAAAAGTAATTCAAATGTTACCTTCTCTAACAAGATCAGAAACTCGATCACCATCGGATGATATTGTAGTTTCATCTTATTCCATTTCTTCAATCATTGCAACAGACATTTTTCCCTTTGTATTTAGCTCTGTATGTTTCCAATCGTTCACATACATTTTGTTTTCACAGACGTCATTGGATTTTCTGTTGTCTATGCAAACATCACAAAAACAAGAATATTTTCTTTTATCCAATGCAAACACATTTGTGGACAATTTTGTTTGAATTGAATGCAATTTTCGAGTCCCTTTTATTGTTCCAACTTCATTTCCAATTGATCTATTTACGTCTCCGATTCCAATATGCCAGAAAAAACTTTATATGGAAAATTAGAAAAAGAATTTGTAAATATGATATCAAAATACAATTAAAAATAATCATTGCATGATAAATGTACAATGTTTAAAATTAGATTACCAATATAAATTAAATTGAATGTACCTTTGCACTTCTCGTGATGGGTTAATCTCATGGCTTAGAGCATTTTTGCACCATTGAACAACTTCTTCAACGTTCGCAAGTCGGCGTGCAAAGTGGTTCATTTGATATCTTCGAAGTGCTCGTTTTATGCATGCTCCTGCACCGTCATGTTCTCCTTTTCCATGGCCAGTCTCAAAGAAATTCCAACAATGTTTAATGGAGGTTTTCTTATGAAGACGACACAACCAAAAAAATGATCGTGCAGATTTGAATTGACCTGCGCATCCGTCCGACCATATCCAATGTTCATTGAATGTTATTCCACGATTTTTCAATGAATCATAAATTTTTCCAAAACAATGTTGTACAAAACATGTATCATGCGTACGATCGTCACTGATATAAAAACGATATTCTTTAATGATATGTCGATTTTCACTCGTGCTTTCTATATGATCGACATTTTGTTCAGCATGTCTATATAGAATATGGACGAGCATGGAGACTTGGTCGGAGTGATAGTATTCACTCTGAATTTCTTTTTGTGGAGCAAATGTGTAGTTTTCTGCAAAATCAATCACTGACAAAATGGTTCCTGGTGGAAAAACTTCACGAGATTTTTTGAATTGCAAGTCTTGCCATCAAGCTCTATGGGAATGCATGGTGTATTTGTAAATTTCTGCTTCAAACTTTCTCAAAAGTCTATTAGAAAAATTTCGTCTTCTCGTAATTCGATTCTTTTAACACTATCTGCACTTTGAATCGATGTACTGGTATATTCGTATCTCTTCCATTTCACTTTCATGTTGGACAATGATTGATCATTTATATCAATACGATATTTGGTTTGAAATTTAGTCAAATTTCCACAATCATCGCATTTTTTACCACCAACACATTTCTTTTTGTAAAATAGTTCATCGCTTTCTCTTTCACATAGAATTTGAGATATGAATTCACGGATAGTGGAAGGAGGAGGTGAATCCTTCCATAATGTTCTACCGAAATCAAGGAATGTGTCATAATATAACTCAAATTCCACATGATAATGGCAACAACAAGTGTCGCGTACTATGATAGGTTTTACATACCATGGTTTTTGTTGAACAAAAGCACTGAGTGAAACTTGAATTTGACGATTCTCTTCTTTGAACTTGTTGAATAACTCTATTTGAGTGGTTTCCAAGAGATGTTTTTCATGTTCTTCGTATTGATTTCGTGCTATTCTTCTTCGCATCACATGTCTTGCAGTGGGTGAAACACGCGAATTGTTCTTCCAACATTCATATATTATTTTTTTAACATCTTCTCCAAGTCTATCTTTGTATGGTTGCCTACAAATAGCTCTCCAACAAGCGAGTTCATCATTTACGTCTATTTGCAGTTGAAATTTTCGATGTTTGTGCAGAGTTTTTCGCGAGGTTCCCAGTGCTCGTGCCATAGATGTTAGATTCAAACGGTTCTCTTGAGTACTTGGTGAAACCATTGCCATTTGTATTCCTCTACGTATATTTGAAACCTCTTTATCTCTAGATCTCTTAATTGACTCTATAGCACTACTCATATTTTTTATCACCTCTTCTTTCATTTTTTTATCTTTGGTTGATTTTTGAATACCCAATAGTGTCGTCGTTTCTTTTAATTTCCTTGATGATAGGAGACCTTTCAATATTTGAGCTTGAACTGTCACTTGCTCAGGTTTGAAAAACGTTTCCAAAAATTTTTCGACACGATATCGTATAATATAGTCAGGTTTTTTATCTCCATGTGTGTGAGTGTCGACATTTTCTAATATCTCATTATCGATAGTGATTTCATCTGTACATATTCGAAAAAATAGTACATATTCAATAAATAACTAAATTAATAAATATGTCAATAAATATTAGGAAATTTTAAATATATCAATAGATCATAATATTTACATTTACATACCCGATTCAATTTATGCTTGAGGTTGATTTTCTTCTTCAATATTTTGAGGAGTATCTCTGTCTGTTTACATTAAACAAAATATTTTTCAAACTAGTTTATCAAATAAAAATTAAGCTTCACATTCTACATTGGGAAAACTTTAAAAATATATCAATAGATCATAATATTTACATTTATATACCTGCTTCAATTTCTGCTTGAGGTTGATTTTCTTCTTCAATATTTTGAAGAATATCTGTGTCTGTTTACATCAAACAAAATATTTTTCAAACTAGTTCATCAAATAAAAATTAAGCTTCATATTTTATATTAGGAAAATTTTAAATATATATCAATAGATCATGTAATATTTACATTTACATACCTGCTTCAATTTCCGCTTGAGGTTGATTTTCCTCTTCAATATTTGAGAGAGCTTCTAACTTTCTTTTGCGATATTGTCTCGTCTCTTCTCTACGTTCTTCATGCTTTCTTTTTCTATCATATTTTCTCACACAAGTTCTTCGATTTCCCATGATAATAGAGTATGAGGTTCAAAAAATTTCCTTTAAAAAATTAGACAATAACTCAATTACAAACAATATCACAAAAGATTTAATTTAAAAAAATCTTTTCTAAAAAATACGTAATCACGTACATACCTCTAAGAAAAATCACACAGCCTCTAAAATGTGAAGAAAAATTTTTGTACAAAGAAGCTCAAAAGATTTATTTCAACACAAAACACTTACATACCTCCAAGAAAAATGAAGTCGCCTCCAAAAAAATGTCTTGTTCTTTAAACTCAAACTTTGAACCTCCAAGAAAAATCACGTCGCCTCCAAAAAATGTCTTCCAAAAAAAATTTTCAAACCCAGACTTTGAAGAAAAGTTTTTGAATTCAAACCAAGTTGTAGAATGAGATGTGTGAAGGGGAAGAAGTAAATCAATAAGATTTTTCAAAAGAAGAGGGTATACACTAGGAACCAACCCTAGAAGAGGAAGAAATGAGTCCAACCATATCATGTAATGCATTGGCAGGAATTACCACTCCTCAAAATCTTAAGATAGAAGGACATATCAAGAAGAAAAAGGTAATAGTGTTGATTGATTCAGGTAGTACCCATAATTTTATTCATTGTAAGGTAGCCAAGGAACTGAATTGTTTCCTATACCCAGCACCAGAATGTCAAGAGATGGTTGCAAATGGAGGAACTGTAAATTTCTCTAGAAAATGCCATAATATCAATCTAACCATGGGGGAATGTGTATTGAATAATCCAATGCTTTCAATTCCTATGGGAGGTGTTGATGTTGTACTAGGAGTACAATGGTTACAATCTTTGGGGACGGTAGCTTTTAGTTTTCAAGAAATTTTCTTGAAAAATTTTTCAGAAGGTAAGGAATTTGAATTACGGGGTATTGCAGGGAGGCCGGGAAAGATAATAAGATCTAATGTCATGACAAAGCTTCTAAATAAAGAACAACGAGGTGTAATTGCACAATTATGCTCACTAGAAGCTCCAACATCAAAATCATCTATTTTTGTATATCTCCAAAAAGTCTTGAACAATCATTCCAAGGTGTTTGAAACTCCCAAAGGACTCCTACCTATTCGTGATCATGATCATGCTATTCATTTGATTCCCAGAAGTGTTCCTCCAAACATCAGGCCTTATATATATCCTTATGTCCAAAAGAGCAAAATTAAATATATGATTGCAGAAATGTTAGAGGTTAGTATAATTCAACCTAGTCAAAGTTCTTTCTCTACTCCTGTAGTATTGGTACACAATAAGGATGGATCATGGTGCATGTGTCCATATTATAGGAAGCTCAATAAGCTCACCATTAAAGATAAATTTCCCATTCCTGTGATTGATGAATTATTGGATGAATTACATGGAGAAATTTATTCTACCAAGTTGGATCTTTGTTCAGGATATCATCAAGCTAGAATGAAGACTGAAGATATTCCAAAAACAACATTTCGAACTCATGAGGGTCATTATGATTTTTTGGTCATGCCTTTTGGCCTTACCAATGCACCTTCTACATTTCAAGGATTGATGAATTCCATTTTCAAACCCTTCCTTAGAAAATTTGTGCTAGTATTTTTTGATGATATACTAATCTACAGCAGGTCTTCGAAGGATCATGTTCAACATGTTGATAGGGTGCTCAAAATATTGCAGGAGAAACAATTGTATGCAAAAACATCCAAATGTTTATTTGGAGTACAAGAGGTGGAATATCTAGGTCATATTGTATCTCACGAGGGTGTTAAGGTAGACCTTAACAAAATTAAAGCCATTAAGGAATGGAAATTCCCCACAACCATTAAGCAGTTGCCAGGATTTCTCGGGTTAATAGGGTATTATCGCAAGTTTGTTAAAAATTATGGGAGAATAGCAGCACCTCTAACAACATTATTGAAGAAAGATGCATTTTCATGGACTCCTGAAGAAACTAAGGCCTTTGAACATCTTAAAGAGGAAATGTGCCTAGCACCAGTCTTAGCTATGCCAGACTTCACAAAAATCTTTATTGTGGAAGGTGATGCCTCAGGAAATGGAATTGGTGCTGTTTTAGTGCAAGAAGGAAGACCCATTGCTTTTGAAAGTTTTCCAATCAAAGGAAAGTATTTACAGAAAACTATTTATGGGAAGGAAATGTTAGTAATACTGCATGCACTAAAGAAATGGCGACCTTACCTGATGGGAAGACACTTCAAGGTAAAAACTGATCATGATAGTCTTAAACACTTTTTGGAATAAAGACTATCTTCAGAAGAGTAGCAAAAATGGGTCACAAATATGTTGGGTTACGACTTTGAAATAATCTACAAAAAAGGGGAAGCTAAATATTGTTGCAGATGTACTCTCAAGAAAGAATGAAGAGGTGGAAGCATTTCTTTGTGCCATTTCTATTATCCAACCAGATTGGATAACCAAAGCAAGGGATGAATGGAAGAAGGACGAAGAAGTGTGGACACACATTCAAAAGTTCCAGCAAGATCCTAGTACATCTAATACATTTAGTTTGAAAAATGATTCCTTATGGTACAAATATCACTTATATCTTTGTAATAATTCTCAACTATAACAAAATATTCTTCTGGAATTGCACACTTCTCCTTTAGGAGGACACTCAGGATTTTTAAAAACTTACCACAGGGTGAAGAAAGATTTTTTTTGGGATGGCCTTAAATCTGATATTCAAAAGTTTGTGGCGGAATGTTTGGTTTGCCAGAAGAATAAAGTGGAGACAATTAAGACCCCGGGACTTCTACAACCTTTATCCATTCCAAGTCAACGTTGGGAGGAGATTTCAATGGATTTTATCACAGGTTTACCTAAGTCCGAAGGAAAGAGTGTCATCATGGTGGTAGTTGATAGACTCACCAAGTACGCACACTTTTGTGCACTATCTCATCCATTTAAAGCAAGTATAGTTGCTACTACATTTATGGATAGAATTCAAAAGCTACATGGAAGCCCAAGGGTTATTGTGAGCGACAGAGATCCCATTTTTACTGGAAATTTTTGGACGGAGTTATTTTCTTTTTTGGGTACTCAATTAGCTCATAGCTCATCTTATCATCCTCAATCCGATGGTCAAACTGAGATAGTAAATAAATTTTTGGAAGGATATCTTCGTTGTTTTGTATCTGATAAACAAACACAATGGGTTAAGTGGTTACCTCTCGCCGAATGGTGGTATAACACTTCCTTCCATACTGCAGCAAAAATGACCCCATTTATGGCACTTTATGGATATCATCCACCATCCATCACATCATCTTTAAGAGAAAATTCGAAGGTTCAAGCAGTGGAAGATCACATCGAGCATCAACAAGAAGTTCTCCAACTCTTAAAGGATAACCCGAATTTGGCACAAAATCGAATGAAACAACAGGCATATCAACATCGCAGCGAGAGAATTTTTGATGTAGGAGATTGGGTATTTTTACGGCTACAACCATACAAATAAATGTCCTTGAAGCAAGCTAAGAAGGATAATAAATTATCGCCAAAGTACTATGGTCCTTACAAGGTGTTGCAAAAGATTGGTACTATGGCATACAAATTGGAGCTTCCTGCTTCTTCACGAGTGCATCCAATTTTCCATGTTTCATGCTTAAAGAAGGGTATAGGTGAAAATCTTCCAGTTAAAACAACATTTCCCAAACTTGATGAGGAAGGAAAAATCATATTGGAACCTGAAGTGGTCATGGAAACAAGATATCGATAGCTATGAAATCGATCAATTTTAGAGTATCTCATCAAGTGGAAGAACTTACCCACTAAAGATTCTACATGGGAGGATGAGAATTTTATACAGAAGCACCCAGAGCTACTCAAGCGTTGAGGACAACAATTTTTTAAGGGAGAGGGGCATGTTAGGTCCCTATATTACTACCATAGTCCCTTATTGTTGTTAGTGTAACCCCCTTATTGTTATTATTGTACCCCTGTAACCCCCATATTTCTATTATTTTGCCCTTAAATTATTATTGTTAGGTTGGCTAGGATTACATTGTGGCCCCATGGACTCTTATATATAGAAAGGAGGTTTTGTAATTTGTATCATCCAAGAATCGTTCATTCATGTAATTTATTGGAGGTTCTCCCCTCGAAGTGGCTTATTTCTAAGGCGTTGATATCTCTTTTCTTCTATTTTTGGAGCTGGTTTCAGAACATGATGGATATAAGCCAATAGTGAAACATTTAAGAGTTTTTGGGTCAAAATAATTTGCCCATATACCCAAGGAAGATAGGAAGAAGTTAGACACTAAGGCCATGAAATGCATCTTTGTAGGATATTGCACTAAGTTTAAATCTTATAAGTTGTTTAATCATTTGACTCATAAAGTATTTGCAAGTCGAGATGTGATATTTCATGAGCAGGCTGAGGAAGGAAATAAGGAAAATAGTCTTGAATAATGACACATTCCATTGTTGATGGAATAAAGCAGTGAGTACAATCAACAACAACCACAACATCAGAAAGAGGAAGAGGTAGGTGATGTAGTCAATAATTCAAGCACGCCAAGGTATGAAGCAGACATATTTGATGTGAGTCATTTACCGAGAAGATCAGGTAGGCAGACTCAACTACTAGGTGGATTGAAAGACTATGATTTAATTTCAAACATTTCAAATGTTATATATCCCACACATTTTAAAGAAGCTAGTCAATCTCATGAGTGGAGGACTGCGATGAATGAATAATTTGAATCTATTGCTAGAAACAATACTTGGGAACCAGTTTAATTTCCTAAATGAAAAATTCCCATACGTTGCAAGTGGCTTTACAAAACTAAATTTAATTCAAATGGGAGTATAGAAAAGTTAAAATCTAGACTAGTAGCAAAGGGTTATTCACATAAATAAGGAATTTACTATGAAGAAACCTTTGCTCCTGTAGCCAAACTGAATACTATTAGAATGTTAATTTCTTTAGCTACAAAATATCAATGGAAGATACACTAGTTAGATGTCAAGTATGCATTCCTAAATGGTGATTTAAAGGAAGAGGTTTATTTAGTGCAGCCTAAAGGGTTTTTTAAGCAAGGGCGGGAACACTTAGTGTGTAGATTGAAAAAGACACTTTATGGTTTAAAACAAACACCCAAGTCTTGGTACGAGAATATTGATTCCTTTTTCTTACAACATAGTTTTCATAGAGTAAGAATGATCCAAATCTATATACTATGTATGATGAACATAGGCAGATAATTTCTATTTCCTTGTATGTGGATGACATGATTATAATAGGGAATGAAGATGCATTAGTTAAAGAAATCAAATTGCAGATGTCACACGTTTTTGAAGTGAAAGACATCGGAAGTTTACATTATTACCTAGGTCTGGAAGTATGGAGAGACTCTGAACAAACTTTCCTTAATTAAGGGAATTATGTCAAAAGGCTACTCAAAATGTTCAAAATGGAACAGTGTAAGACCACATCAACACCTTTGTAGCAAAACCTGAAATTGTGCAGTGACAATGTCTCTAAGGAGGAGGATGCTACTTTGTATAGGTAGCTAGTTGGTAGTCTGATATCTCTAACTACAACTAGACCAGACTTAGCATACTATGCCAGTGTGTTGAGCCAGTTCATGTATAAAACTCTTGAAAGTCATTGGGTGGCAGCAAAAGATGTGTTGAGGTATCTTCATGGTACTAGTAACTATGGTATTTTATACATTGATACATCTGATGTTACTTTAGCAAGTTTTTCAATCTCTGATTGGGAATATAACTTGGATAATCGAAAATATATCATAGGTTATTCATTTAGTGTTGGATATGGGGTCATATCATGGAGCAGTAGAAAACATATCACTATGTCTTTATCTTCAGTTGAAGATGAGTACCAAGAATTATGCGAAGCAAAATGTGAAGCTATCTAGCTGAGGAGGCTTCTCCATGATGCAGGAGAAGAGCACAAAGACGAAATTGTCATCAAATGTGACAACCAAAGTTCCATTAAGCTAGAAAGCAACCCAGTGTTTCATAAGAACACAAAACACATCGATACTCAGTTTCACTTTGTTAGAGAAAAAGTCTAGTTAGAAGAAATTTTTATTGAATATTGTAAAACATGTGACAATGTGGCTAATATTTTTACCAAGCCTCTTGGGAAAGTGAAGTTTTATATTTTTAGAGGGATGTTAGGACTATGAGATCATCCTTTCTCCATTAAGGGGAAGAGTTGAAAAATAATTAATGTTATATTGTATTAATGGAGAAATTGTTACATGGTGGTAACGTAACTCCTTAAGTTAGGATAAGTTCCTAGGTTGTAGGAGTTTGTTCCCAACTCCCTATTCATATGAGATGTATTTATTGAGGTATATTTGATTAATTGAATGAGAGAGTGTACGCTCTGTAGTGTCCAAGTGTAGCTTTCTCACCTGTGAGCTGTTGTTTATTCAATTCATTTCTTTTCTTCCCATTTTTTATCAGTTATGAGCTCACTACCTTAAGGATTTATAGGAGAAGAATTTAAAGAATACCTTGGAGAACTTTTGAGAAGACCTTGAAGATGGTTTGAAGACTCTTTGAAGTTGATATATTGTGCATTTCTGAATCAATTATGGATCCCTCCTAGAAAATATGATCTTGGAATTCTTTGGGATATCTCGATCCATAACTGAAACTAATTGATCTATTGCCCATTTCTGAATCAGTTTTTGATCCCTTATAGAAAATATCATCTTGGAATTTTTTGGGATACCTTGATGCATAATTGAAACCATCATGGAGTAACATTGAATAAACTTGTTTTAGGTATCATGAAGAGTTGTGGAGACATATATTTGAGGTTGATAAAGTTTTCATTGACGAGCTAAGCCAGGGCATTTGTTGAAGAATAATTTGGAGATATTTTCAAGGCTTATTCCAGAAGCTTTTGGGAAGCCTTGAAGAAAAAGTCAACCTATATTGAAGAACTGAAGCAGTGGATTGGAGCCCTAGAGGTTGGAGTCTCATAAATACTAGGTTGGAGCCCTAGAGGTTGGCTCATTGTTGAAGTTGGAGTTGGAGCTTGGCACAATGCAAGGCAGACCCTAGCTGATTGAAGATTGCAGTCTTCATCTAGGGTTGGAGCCCTAAACTATTGTTGTACTAGATTTATTGTCAAATTAGGATTGGAGCCCTCATCATTGATTAATAAAATTATTTATATCATTTTTCATTTTATGTTTAAGTTATTAGTGATCTTAACTAGCATAAAAAATAAAAATTGTAATAGAAATATCGATTGTTCCTCTCAGTATTTCCAACATAGAAATAAAATTTCACAAAAAGAAATTGTTTTATAAAAAACACATGATGATCAAAGAATTCCAATTCAACACATTGATATCCTTTGCTAGGGACATCGAACACAAGGTAATTCCATTCTTAAAAAAACTTACAACCTCCTTTCATTTCACTCCTCTAATGAACACTATCAGATCTAGGAGGCCCCCCTTTAGCTTATGTCATAGGGAAGCCCCTAAAAATTCATTGTGGTCATTAGTTTCAGCCAAATGATTGTGGTTATTGGTTTCAGCCAATATGGGCTGCATGAAAGCCATAAATGCATATGGAAATTGTTAATATCTTGCATGGATGCATAAATGATAGCTATCAATCTCAACAAGATCAAGGCCACAAGTCTACAATGATGGAAGGGAAATTGTTCGTATCTACCACAAGAACGCTTCTGCTAAAAATGCATCAACTAGCTAGCAAGTCCACAAATAGTTATTCTATCTGTAGATCTCCTTTTTATTTATGTTTTCATCATATTCAGCCTCTGTATACAATATTCAACCTCAATGCTTCACTTTTTTCTATCAAGTGCATTAGAAAGAAACAATTTATACAATCTTAAGATTTTGCAACTCAATATATGTTCTTGGTGTTCTGGTTGAGTAGAGAAGAAATCAAGTTAATATAAAATTTCTATATTAATTTAGAAAAAATATATACATAGTTATTACTATGAAGGGATAGACATGCAACATCAATACCATGGTAGTTCCCACCTGGAAAGTCAATGGATAGAAACTATGATTGTTTCCCTTGAGAAGGCCTTCAACCGTGGTCCTATATTCTTGCGGACGCCGTTTCCATTGGAGAATTAATCTCAACCACCACGTTTAATTCTATGACATCAACCATAACTCCGTAAATGTTTTGCAGGTTACGGATTGAGTCTGCAGAGAAGGACAAGTTCTGAGCAGAGTACATTTTACCCATTCTACAATAGAGTAAATTAATTAAAAGTCAAATATAAATTTAATTCATGGTTAGTAAAAGTGTATGGGAAAATATTTAATCCGCAAGTGTTGTTTACTTCACACAAATTCTGTGAAATTCAAATTCATGTTTGTCCATCCTATGTATTAAATTTGGTTTGTCATGAATTAAATTTCTTAGAGTTACAAGTTTTACTGTGTGTAAAGTCCCCAACCCTGGTTAATGTAAGAACTCTTGTTTTACCGGTAAAGGAGCCGCAACCTCCATATCTGAATTTATTTCATGATTTTAAGTTATAATATAAATTTTGGTTAGTCGCGATATAGTTTTGGAATTTTCATGTATGTTCTTACCGCAACACTCTATTTTACTATGTTTCACTACGAGTAAAATTGTTTGATTTTTTTCTCCATTATAGTTGCACACGTCAATGTGTTTTAATCTACGACACTCTGTATTGAAAGGTGGATACTCATTATTTTTTTTTCTGCAACTGAATCCTCTTGTTTAACACATTTCTGCAACTTTGTGTGAACTTCGTGTGTTGAGGAAAAGAATTTCCCCTATCGGAGCCAGTTTAAAATCTCAGTAAAATGAAGTGTTTTTACTAAGGATTTAGAAGGAGTTCTAAAATTTTGTGGAGCGTATTCTCCAGCAGTGAGAAATTTTTCACACTATGAGATGCAGCAACATACAATGCTTTAACACAAGCAAAAAGAGATTTGTTCAGAGAAAACAGGAAGAATAAATTCAAAGACCTCTTCTACATCTTTCAAGCAGTTCATGAAAGTATCTTCCCAAGGATTGTAACAACAACAAAGTCCAAGCAAGCATGGGATACCCTCCACACAGCTTACCAAGGCATGGCAAAGGTGAAGACAACAAAATTACAAACGTCGAGAAGAGATTTTGAGACAATTTGTATGAAAGAGTCTGAGAATGTAGACGCGTTCTTTGAACATTTAATTGGGTTAGTTACCAAAATCAGGTCTCATGGTGAGATACTTGAGGAAATAATAATTGTTGAGAAATTTTTAAGAAGTATGCCAGCAAGATTTGATGCCATAGTTGTTTCCATAGAGAGAGAAAAAATATCTCTCACAAGTTTTAGTGGATGAGCTTCATGCATCACTAATTTTTCATAAACACTGAATTAAAAGAGGAACAAACTCGTCATTGGAGCATACCTTCAAGGAAAAAGTTTCATTTGGGAAAGGTAGAGGTCAAGGAAGAAAAAATTACAGAGGAAGAGGAAGAATCCCACACAGAGGTGGAAGAAGCAACCCTTCAAGTTCTAGTAGAAGGGGCAAAAATAAAAATCTCAGTCAAGGCTCAAGATAGAATCAAGCACAAGGTTAGAGGTATGATAAATCTCAAGTTCAATGTCATTATTGTAAGAAATTTGGTCATTATTCAAATGAATGTATAAAGAAACAATATGACATAAGTAGAAAACCAAGTGCAAAATTCACGAAGGAAAATCAGAACCATGATAGTATGTTTTTAGCTTGTAATGTAGCGCAAGAAAAACAAGGAGATGTATGGTTTCTAGATTTAGGGTGTAGCAACCACATGACTGGGAACATAGAAATGTTTTCCAATTTAGATGAAAGTGTGAAATATAAAGTGACATTAGGGACTGGTAGCAAAGTATATGTAATGGGAAAAAGAAAAGTTGACATTCTTATGAAGAAGGGAGAGAAGAAGTATATTTCAGTTGTTTATTTTGTTCCTGGTTTGAAATAGAACCACATATGCATTAGAAAACTCATGAAAAAGGGCTACAATGTATTTTTCAAGAAATATGTGTGCAAATTTTCGGATAAGCCTCCAAGTAAACAACTGATTTCAAAAGTTCATATGACAAACGATACCATTTTTCCCCTTAATTTGAGATCATATTTGAAGGAAGAAGGTGCTCAAGCACAACTATCAATGAATTCACAAAAGGATGAAATAAATGTAGCAGTTGTCACACATGAAAACTTCCAAGCAGAAGTCAAACATCAAAATTAGTTATGGCATTTGAGATTTGGTCATCTCAACTTTGGATGTTTGAATTTTTTGCATGGGAAAGGTATAGTGAAGGGATTTCCACTCATAGAAAAAATGGATAGCCTATGTGAAGGATGTATCTTTGGAAAACAAAACAAATAATAATTTCCAATAGGAAATTCATTAAGGGCAAAGGAACCTTTGGAAATTGTCCACTCATATTTATGGGGACCAATGAAAACACCATCAATTGGTTGCAGCCATTATATTTTGACCTTCATATATTACTGCACAAGGAATACATGGGTCTATTTCCTAAAACAAAAAATTTATGTTTTTTACTGCTTCTGCCACTACAAAGTTCTTGTTGAGAAGCAAAGTGGAAACTACATCAAAGTGTTGAGGACCGATAGAGGTGGAGAATATATCTCAAGTGACTTCCTACGTTTTTGCAGGGAGCATGGAATTCACAAGAATTTTACAACAAGGTATACACCTCAACAAAATGGTGTAGTAGAAAGGAAGAATAGGACCATCATGGAAATGGAAAGGAGTATGTTGAAGGAAAATCATTCGCCAAATGATTATTGGGTTGAAGCTGTCACTTGTGCAACATATATCATTAATAGGCGTCCAACAAAAAGTGTTATGAATAGTGTTCCTGAAGAGGTATGGAGTGGAAGAAAGCAATATGTCACTCACATGTGAGTGTTTCTATGTGTGGCATATGCACATGTCCCAGATGAGTTGAGGAATAAGTTGGATAGAAAGGGGGAGAAATGTATATTTTTTGGATACAATGATGAATCCAAGGCATACAAGCTCTACAATCCATCAACCAAGAAATTCAGAATCAACAGATATTTTCAGTTCATAGAAGAGGAATCATGGGATGGAATTTTAGAGAAGATAGTCAATGTGAAGACCTTTATGTCAAATGAAGACAAAGAGGAATTGACCGCAACAAGTAATTCCTCAACGGTGACTCCTCCTCCACCTACACAAGCTCAACAAATAAGTCAACATGTGATACCACAAACAAATAATAGGACAATGTTGCACAACCAAGCAAGTGCTTCTCCAAGCACACCACAAAGATCCACAACTCCATCTACTTCGAGCGCAACACCAAACCCATATTCTGCAAGAATAAGAAGACCAAAATTCATAAATTTAAATGAAATTTATGAGAAAGATGAATTTGATAGAAACACGTGTATCAATTATTTATTTGCATTATTTTTCCATGTAGATGACCCAATACACTTTGAAGATGCGGTTAAAGAAGAGAAATGGGTTGTGGAAATGGATGAAGAAATAGGAGCAATAGAAAAGAATGACACATGGGAGTTAGTAGACCTTTTGCAAGGTAAAGAATTCATTGGAGTGAAGTGAGTCTATAATACCAAGAGAAAAATTGAAGGAAATATTGAAATGCATAAAGCAAGGCTAGTTGTAAAAGGATACAAGCAACAACATGGAAGAGACTATGCAGAAAAATTTGCACTAGTCGCAAGGATGGAGACGGTGCATACACTATTGTTGATTGTTGCGCAACAGAAATGGAAAGTCTATCAAATGGACGTAAAATAAGCATGCTTAAATGAAGTGTTGAAAGAGGAAGTATATGTTGTGCAACCTCCTGGCTATGAGGTAGAAGGAAAAGAAGACAAGGTGTGTAGATTGCAGAAATATCTCTATGGGTTGAAGCAAGTACTGTGTGCATGGTATAGCAGGATAGTTGCTTACTTGATGGAAAATGGGTTTGACAAATGTGCCGGTGAACCTACTCTCTACATAAAATAAAGTGACGGTAAGCTTATTATTGTAGTTTTGTATGTAGATGATTTTATTTTTACAGGGAATGATGATTACCTCATCGCTGATTTGAAATCAGTCATGAAAAGTGAGTTTGAAATAACTGACTTGGGGTTGTTAAGATATTTTTTGGGCATAGAAGTGAAGCAAAAAGAAAATGGGATTTTTATCTCTCAAGTAAAGTATGTTGCAGATATTTTAGAGAGGTTTAAAATGTAGAACAACAAGCCAACATCAACTCCAACTGTCATGGGGTTGATGTTGAGCAAGGAAGATTGCAGCAGAAATGTCAATCTGAAATTATACAAAATTATGGTGGGAAGCCTAATGTATTTGACCGCAACTAGGCTTGATATAATGTATGCAGTGAGTTTTGTGTCAAGGTTCATGGAGACACCCAAAGAGACACATTGGCAAGAAACGAAAATAATTTTGAAGTATGTAAATGGGACAAACGAGTATGGCATTTTGTACCCCGCAATAGATAATTTTAGGTTGGTTAGTTACACTAATAGTGATTGGGCAGGAAGTGTTGATGACAATAAAAAGCACATCAAGATATGCTTTTCATTTTGGTTAAGGAGCCATTTCATGGGCTTCTAAGAAGTAGTTACTGGTGTCATCGTCAACAACAAAAGCTGATTATGCTGCCGCAACAACAGTAGCATGTCAAACAGTTTGGATGAGAAGGATGTTGTGAGATTTATGTCATGAACAAGATGGAGAAACCACTATTTTCTGTGATAACATTTCATCTATTGCACTATCAAAGAATTATGTTTTTCACAAAATGACAAAGCACATTGATGCTAAATATCATTTCATAAGAGAATTAGTCAACAATGAAGAGATTATGTTTTAGCATTGTAGTTCAGAAGAACAATTTGCAAACATCTTCACAAATCCATTAGCACGTGAAAATTTTGTTCATCTTAGAGATTGTTTGGGAATGGTCAATGGCGGAAGTTTTGATTAAGGGGGAGTGTTTGAGAATTAATCTCAACCACCGCGTTTAATTCACTACTACATGAAGGGCACTTCTAAGACAATTTTTTAAGACAAAAGAAATATTTTGTCTTAAAATTTTACTTTTTATTTTAGTTATTTTACATTAAATTTTAATATCAATTGAATTGTCTTAAATATAAAATTTAAGAAAAAAATAGTTTGAGACAAAAAATAATTAAGACAAAAATTTATATTTAAGACAAACAATTTGAGACAAAAATTTTTTAAGACAAACTTTATATTGAAGACAAAAAAAATTTGAGACAAAAATATTTTAAGAAAAAACTTTATATTTAAGACAAAAATAGTTTAAGACAAAAATATTTTAAGACAAAACTTTATATTTCATACAAAAACAGTTTGAGACAAAAATATTGTAAGACAAAAACAATTTTAGATGAAAATATTTTAAGACAAAACTTTATATTTAAGACAAAAACAGTTTGAGACAAAAATATTTTAAGAAAAAACTTTATATTTAATAAAATGGCCACTTAAGACAATGACAATTAAGACGAAACTCATTTAAAACAATTAACAATTAATACGAAACCATATCAAATTAAGACAATATTATCTAACACTTACAAAATTGACTCTAATAGTGCACCCCAAGTCTGTCAACTTGCATTCTACTATTGTCCCATGCCTATACCGTGGTTGTTATTTCACTTACCATTCATGTTACCTTATATAAATACAATGATTTATTGGGATTTTCATTTTGGTAGGGTAGCTGCCTCTGAAGTACGTGACAAATTTTCCTAACAAGATTTCTAGGACATCAATTCCTCTTATGTTCCTTTGATCTTTGTTGATACGATTAGATACAACCCGTGTGTTGTTGACCCATAGCCAGTTCCTCTTAACTAGTGAGTGCTAGCTAAAAATCTCATAACCTTAGTTTTTAAAGTCTATCTAAGCATCTTATTGGTTGTGATAAAATATGTCTACGGGATTGTTCAAGACATTCATTTTCCCCAACAATTGTGACTCTACGCAAGGTATGATATCATAATGTACAAAAGTTGTAGTATATATGTTTCCTCTAATAGGAAATTGGGAATTTGATACAATTTTGTTTAGTTTGCAAAATTTGAAGCTAAGCTAAGTCGATCTCAACATCTTGTTTGTTGTCACAAACAAAATATGCCTATAGATTTGATCAAGATGTTAATTTTCCCCAACACTTGTCACACTCTGCAGGTTGTATTATATCATCATGTAAAAATGCTATAGAATATTTGCTTCCTCTAAATAGGATATAGGAAATTTGATACAAGTTTCGTTAGCCTACAAAATTTGAAGCTAAGCTCCAAATTACAACTGGTTTTCACTCTTCTCGATGTACATTATGTTCCCTTGTTGAAGTTTTGGATATAGCCTCTAACTAAGTAGTTTCTTCGGACACTTTGAAAATAAATTCTCCCTCACCAGCAAATCATTGGCAGGTTGGTCATCACATGTTCTAAAATAATCAAGTTGTCTTTACTCTGATTAAATATGGAAACATAGATATGAAATTTAATAGTTAGTCATAGAGGGATATGTCACAGTTTTGATCTCCGTGAAAAGAGGATCCTCAATCATTATAGCTTTTCCATAAATACAAATGGACATGGACATCAGGTGATATCATAACATTCCTTGGTATCCATAGGTGGTAGGATTCAAGTATGGGAAAATCAATGCTACCTTTTATCTCTTATCAATAATAATACTAAATTAATAGGTTATGTAAATTTTATTTTATCACGTGTAACATTTTATTTTTCTTGATTGAATTCATTTTTACACTAGGTCTGAATTTACTTTGTTGACAGTATTAGCACAAGTGGTGAGTTCCTTGTCCGAGACTTGAACACTAAGCAAGTCAAACTCCTATCTACTTTTTAGGTTCAGGTTGTGTTGCATTTATTCTTTTTAGTGTTGGGTTGAGTCCCTAGCTAACAAAGTGGGAGTTGTTGATATTGTGGGAAGCACCATCGAAGATCTAATTGATGGAAGTGAACAATTCTAAAGTTAGTTTTTAACCTAGGAGATTCATATATTGATTATGTTCATCTCGAGCAGTTTTTCATTGATGGAATAATTCATGCCTTCCAAGAGAAGGAGTCGACTAGTGATGATGCCATTGTGATGTTGAATGGATTTGTTGTTGTGGATTTGTGAATGCTTTAGGCCAAAGAGTCAAACCATACTTTGTGGTACAACAAGTGGAGACTAAATAACATAAGTGGAAAGGTTATACAACATGTCCTTGTACAAGATTGTGAAGATATATACTAAGCTCAACCTTTTTGAGAGCAATAAGAAATACACATAAACACAATAAGAAGTGGCACACAAACCCATTCCCATGCACACAAACAAAAATTTTAGTTTTTCTCAAAACCTTTCCAAAGTTTTGATATGCAAACCTTTCCATGCAACTTGAGCTAGACTAGATTTCATATTCAGGAAGTCTGGTGGACAGAAACTATCCATCAAATTTAGTTTTATTCAAAACCCTTACAATGATTTGATATGCAAGGTTGCATTTCTAGCTTGGCCATTTTATGAAGTGCGTGAAGTTTGAAGTAGGTGCATATAAAATCCTTATTTTCATTAAGTTGGGCTAATTGTCTATGCACTCACTACACCATGTAATTCGTGTACACTGTGTAGTTTCACACATAAACCTCATTACACAGAAACACACATAGATCATTACTCAAGAGCTATCATAATCCTCATTTCATATTTTCATTATTATTGTAGGCCCCCCCTAGAATACGAAATGTGGAAAATTGTGGTGTTTATGGGTCATCCCATTTGAGGGGGTATTGCTTCTTTAGCCATGCTATGCATGTTGTATAAACATATGCATCCGTGAAAGCCTTAATCTATTTTATGCATCACATTTGGCTTCACTTTCATTGGTGACAAAATTCTAGCACAACGAGTTCATTGTAGGAGGTGGGTGAATCATTTTTTACATGTTGTTTTAGGATGTGATGTCTTCCCTTGAATCTTATTGGCCCTTTCTATATATTTTTGTAAGCACTAGAGACATTGTTTCCCTATTGTCTGAAATCCACGGAGAGTGGAAGATATTTCATCGATTCCACTGACACAATAATGGAAGAAGCCCTCTCTCTAAACATAGATAGAGTTATTGAGTTTGTTGGCATTTTTGTCTAGCATTGTATGGCCGTAGTGAATTACAATAGTGCAGTCAACATGAGTCCAGACAACCCATTCATCGTTGTAATGGCTCTCATGAAACTAAGGAATTATAAAACATTTTGGCATTATATTTTTTTCTCTAAGATTGGTGGAATAAAGATAGAGAATCATTTTTCTTTGTTATCCATCCTCTTTTATGCCCTTCAAACTTTAGATGCTAATTTGGAAGAACCCATCTTAGAGCATGTTGTTTATGATAATATCTTACCCAGTGTCTTCTAAAACATTGTGAGGTTCAATGAGCTTTCAAATATTCCTATGTCAGATGCAGGATCAATTTATTAAGATACGAGGATCGTAACACAATTAAATGCCTTTGGATTTGGAATTCAGGTAAGCATTGATGTATTGCATTCTTCAATTCATTTTTTCTTGTGTCTTTCCTGCAATAAAGTTTGAGTATAAGATCCCACATTATATTCTATGTATGATATGCATGTTGTGTTCAAACTAGCATAACATTGATATATTAGTCATGGGAATGTAAATATTGTAAAATAACCCTTTCATATATTAGGACAAGTTCAAATTATGAAAGACAAAATCTTGTAATACTTATATAAGAACTAACTTTGGATAAACATGCCTGTGAAAAATGCACTTGAATATATATAGTCTTACACAGCTACACTAGCAATACACTAATTACTGGGTACTTTGAAATTGTTGTCCTAATTGTTGTCTCTTGTTTTGAAAGAATATGGGCTTAATTTATGACTATAAATTAAATTTTATAAATAATCGTGGATCTCCAAATCCAAGGTAACAATGTAATTTTTTAAGTGTACAATTTAGTGTTCTATTGCCTATGAAGGAAGTAGTTTTTAGGAAAATTTTAATGTAATTTATATTTTAGAAACACTTTCTATAGAAATTAATTGGCTAGGCTACAATACTATGAGGGATGATTTTTCTTAATATTTTTAGATTAGGAGGGAAAGTCTATGATTAAATTGGGCTGATTTTTTGTTGTTGTGTTATTTAGTGACAAAATCATAACCTATTTGATACAAGTTCAATAGGATGGCCTTTAATAAGTTCTAGAAGAAGCAGTTTAATCTAGTGAGATTCATTGTGATGTGCTTCCACGTAATAAAACAAAACTACTCACACACAGAGAAGCTAAATGGTCTACACGAGATTGATATGAATTGAAGTTCACGTTTTAGAAAACACTTTGAAATTCCATCTTTCTGTGAACTAACTGTGCCATTATTAGATATATTTTTTGGCAACTTATCATCTATTACTCTTTCTGCAAGCATTTTTCTTTTTCATTTTCATCTACACTCTTCCTTTTGTTGTTCCTTGGTTTAGGTTCTACATCCTTGTTAAGAGTGAGTGACCTGATTAAAATGTTGGCTGGATCTATTCAAATCACTTGATCCTCTAGGGGTTTCATATCACAATCACAGATATATACTTGCAACCCATCTATGCTTGGAGGAAGTATCGTTGGGATGAGAAGAAACCCCAACAAGGAATACCTGCCAAATATTTTCTTGCCATTACAATTTGAGTATCCCAAGTTTTGCAAAATATTGATGCTTATAAACTCTCTGCTACCTTGAAAATATCAATAAGTATGAAACTAATTGACATATACCATACACATTAAAATTAATAGACATCCTCATCAATCCCAGTACATAACAAAATAAATACTCTTTTGACATCAATATCAACATCACTAACAATCCCCCCCCCCTCGACATTGATGACAACATAAACATTGCTTAGTCTTGTTGATTTGGTCCTCCCCCTTTGGTATTTATCCTTATTTCTCATGGACTATTTATTACCTCGCCCTTTGAAATCAATGGAAATTGGTTGAAAAGTATTCAGATTCATTACTTAAGACTCTTATCATCTACACTTGTAACTTGTAACTACTCTAGCCCGTAGGCTAGGTTCCCTGATATCTACTTTGCCTTACAGGTCCAACACTTAAGCTAATAGGTAGAGAAAATTTCTTTTTTTTGGCATCCACCTACATAAAATATCTATTGTTATTACCATTTTGTAGCTACTCTTACTATATAGCCTATACCTCAAGTCTGCTCTTGCAACTTCATCTCTGGTATCTTTGGTATCTCTGACATTAGTTGCTCTGCCTTCCACTTTTGATTATGAGATTATGTAACTAATATATTATGTGATTATTTCAATGCATACTATGTCATGTTTAGCCTTCAGTCTACCAGGATCAGGCTATGTATTGAAAAATTATATGTTAATTTGAGGTATGTAACACTCTAGTTCATGCTATTTAATCCTTCCACATTTCCATAGACTATTCCACACAGGTCCATAAGCATATGTTCATTCTCTTTTCTCTTTTGTATTTTATCACTTATGGTTGGGGAATTCTCTCTCTTTTCTCATTCATTCTCTCAAAGACACTTAAGTCTACCTTCTCTTTTGAAGGGACTGTTATTGTTGTTTATTCATGTTGTGTATTCATTCTCATGAAGCACTGTTAATTGTGACTTATGAAGATGAAATTGGCCCAAGCTTTGTGGCTCTACTTAATTTGTTCAAGTATTCTTTCCAACACTACTGAAACTTTGAAATGCAACAACATTTAACTTTCAAAAACTCATTTATTTTGCTTGTTTGACGCCATTGTTGTGTATTTTTTACAGATGTTGCCGCTGTCAAACTATTAAAATAGGTTCAACCCCCCCTGTGACTAATGTATTTTGTTGTTGTTGCGAGTAAATCTCTCTGCCTATATATATAGTGGTTGTTGTTGTAATTCTAGTGATTTTTCTCATTGGATTCATCAAGTCACCATACATGAATGATGGTTGAGTTTAATATTTTCCACAGGACCAATGAACCTCTAGTGATTAGAAATTTTTTCTAGGCATGTACTATTGAATAGCTTGGTCAAAAAAGAGGTTGATGATGTTATGGTGTGTGTCCAGAGCTAGGGATTTCATTTTGATTGAGTTGTTAATATATATGCCTCTGAACTGTGATTCTTGGAGTTTTTTCACCTTCCTAATCCTAGTTCCCGATCAATCCTCATCAAAAAACTACTAGCTACAATTTCCCTTTTAATTCTATACCAAGATTTTGAGTTTCAAGTTTCCCTGCTTCGTGAATCTTGTCATTGATAGCTTCCATCTCATTAAGCCCACACTACAGTCCATTTTGAGAAGCCTTTCCTCCTTGTGAATCTCCACAATCTTATATCACTTTTATATCTTTCCTTAAGCATTTCATTCTCAAATTCCACCTGCTACATTTTATCAATTTTTTCCACTCTAATCTAACCTAGGCATCACAAAGTTCCTTAATTCTGTCATGGAATTGGCCTTTAAGAAAATATTTATTTTCTTCCTTCTCTTTTACAAATTTAAATGTTGTACAAATATTTGATTCGCGAGCTTGAGTCTCCACTTCATTTCACATTCTTGCCTCTATTAATTGTCCCATCCACATGGAATGAAAGTTGACCAAGTTCCTTTTCCATGTGTTCAATTGATATCCATCCTTTAAAAATTTGTAGTATATATTCACAATCCACATCATTCATTGATACAATTCAATTCACAATCTTACTGACTAATTGTGATTAAATATTTGTTTCAGTGAGAGTAAAAAATAAATTCATGGGCATTGGCAGCTTCTATTATCTCCACTTCAGTTGCATTATATTTACCATACACAATGTTATCCCAGATACTCCTAACAAAAAGGGTTTTCTCCTTCCCTAAAAGAGCTGTGTTTTGTCTCAGAGACTGGAAAATGAAGCTCCTTAAATTTTTTCCATCTATGAGTACCATCCATCTCACTAGATCATAGAATCTCCCTATGAATTTGACGATGGTGGACTTACCACACCTGCAATTTCCAAATAGTGTGGCGCTACTCCCTACATTGATTATAAGGTTTAAATTTCTCAAAATCATCTTATTTAAATGATATGGATAAGAGATTGGTTGAAGAACAAAGCTTTCAATCTGATCGGATGCTGCTGCACTTGGGTCTTCTCTAGGTCGTGCTATTGTTGCGGCCATGCCTAGCCAGCCAACGCCCTCGGCTTTTATCCCTCTCTTCTACTAGCATGGCCCCTCCGGGCTCCTCCCTGGAGGTTGTCACTACACAACTTTCTTTCTCCTCCCTTGTCAAATCTCTGCCGCCTCAGAGACCTCGCTCAACAATCTCCAAATTTGTAAAGAAACTTGAGGGTCTTCAGGAAGCCATTCTTCCACCTTCTCTTCCTCGCATGGCCGCTCTTTATTTGGATGAAAAAGGACTTAGTGGTCAATTCATTGGGCTTTGGCCCTCTCCGAGAATGGTGCAGTGATGGGTTGAGTGAAACTGGGCTGACAAAATAAATGGAAAAATCTCCATACGCTTTTGTGGGAAAGGGTATTTCACTTTTCACTTTGAATCCAAAGAGGAAAAGGATTTAATCTTCAGGAATGGGCCTTATTTCATGGAATATAGAGGTCTGTATCTTAACAAATGGACCCCAAACTTTGATCCCGAGCTAGATGTGCCCAACGCGGTTCCGGTCTGGGTCTGCCTCCCTCGCCTCCCCCTTCACTGTTGGGGAGATGAATCAGTCCATGCCATTGGAAATACCGTCAGAAAATTCATTGATTGCAGCGAAACAAAGGACAACATGCAAGCATGCATTGAGATCTGCGTTGAGGTTGACCTAGGTAAAGGTCTCCCGGAGGCCATCAAACTCAAGGTGGATGACTGGACTCACATCCAGCAACTTGATTACGAGCATATCCCGTTCAAATGTAAGGTATGTCACTAATACGGCCACTTTGAAAATCATTGTTCTAAAGTTATTGATGTAGAAAACCCTGACCAAGAAGCACAATGGGAAACGGTTAAAATAAATAAATCTTCCTCTAACCCCGAAGCTATCTCATCCTCTGCTACTCCTCAAGCCAATCCCTTAGCCTCCACCTCCTCTCTTTCTTCCCAGGAACACCTCATTCTTCCTTCTGCACCCTCTGTCCAGCCCCCCCCTTCCAATTCCACCCTGGAATCTTCCAACCCATTTTCCTCTTTATCCCCTTTCGAGGATGATCCTCCTCTCTTCATCCCCCTCTCCCAGTCTGATGCTCCATGCTCCTCCCCTTCCCACCGGGATCCCCCCTCTACCCCTGATCCCCCCTCCATCTGTGCTACTAGAAACTCTTCGAAAGAGCATGGTGCAAACCTTGAACCTCATAAAAAGCAAGGGCCAGGGAGGAGATCCATCAAGCAACAAAGAGATGAAAATGCACAAAAATACATTGCAATGGGCACCCTAAACCCTATTGAAACCTACATCTTGGGCTAAAATAGTAAGGAGATGGGGGCTAAGGAACAAGGAGGGCGAGCAACCCTTCGTACCACTGGTACTCAATGATGAAATTCCTTTCTTGGAACAGTATGGGACCAGGGCACCCCTCCAAAACTATTGCCCTTAAATATTTGATAAACCATGAGAAACTAGGAATCCTTCTCTTGCAAGAAACTAAGCAAGGGAAACCAAAAATGAAATACATTATTGACAAGCTCAAGCAGTATGAAGGCCTTCTCTCTGAAGCAAGAGGGGCTTCTGGGGATCTTGTCACCCTTTGGAACAACAATGAATGGAGACCTAAAAGCATCATTATTAACCAGAATTGGATCAAAGCCACATTAGAAAACATCAGAGAAAACAAAAAAAAATAGTCAGCTACAATGTTTATGGCCCAAACCACTACAGAGATAAAGAACAGTGCTGGAATTCTATTAAGACCGATATAGATGAAGAAGAGAATAGTAATATAATAATAGGAGGAGATTTTAATCTCATCCTCCACTCTAATGAAAAAAGAGGAGGAACTTTCACCCAAGATCCTTTCAGAACTCAGCTAGAAGGCATCATGTAGGAGCATGAGTTGGTTGACATAGTTCCCAAAAATCACAAATTTACTTGGAGCAACCGTAGAATCGGGAAGGACAATATTATGGAAAGGCTAGACAGAAATCTTGTGGACATCACCCTTCTATCTTCCTTCTCAATGGATACGGCCCTTGTGCTTCCTTTCTCTACTTCTGATCACCACCCAATTATGCTCACTCTTGAAGAGAAATGCCCTTTAGGGCCTATTCCTTTTAAATACAATCCTCTGTTGAAAAATATCCCTGAAGCCAATAATATTGTCCGGTATACTTGGAGCCAACATATAGAAGGATCACCTGTATTCATATGGGAAAGCAAGCTGAAGAACACTAAAATTGCTCTCGAGGAATGGGCGAAATTCCATTACAAAGAGCCAGAGAGGATTCAATTAGATATAAAGCACAGACTAGAAGGCATGCATGAAAAAATTGAAACAAATGGACTTATACAAGAACATCGTGTGCTTGAAAATAATCTTTATTGCCAAATTTATCGCGCCAACAGAGAGGAGGAGCAGAAATGGCGCATTAAATCGAGACAGCTATGGCTGCAAGAAGGTGATAATAATTCTTCTTTTTTTCACAAACAGGCCACTGTTAGGAAAATCCGAAACAACATAAGTTTCATCACTAATGCTGAAAGAAATCTTCATTTTGATCAAGAAGCAGTCAAAAATGCCGACTCTGCACACTTTCAAGACCTTCTCACTGAGATGAGAAGCGACGAGGATTACTTTGATTTCCTCCAGTACCTTCCCACTATGGTCAATGAGGACATCAATATTCTGCTCACCAGGGAAATTGATGAAACAGAGATCCAAAAAGCAATATGGACCCTGCAATCAGATAAAGCTCCGGGCCCAGATGGCTTTTCCATTAGTTTTTACAGGACATATTGGGGAATTATCAAAAAATATATGTTCAAACTGATAAAATGGACCCAGCGCAGGTGCAAAATAGGAGGCTATACTAATGCTACCCATCTTTCCCGCATTCCCAAAGAAAACTGACCCTCTTCCTTCTCCAAATTTCGGCCTATTTCTCTTTGTAACTCCTCCTACAAAATTCTGACCAAAATCCTGCTCTTCACCTTAAACCCCATCTTCATTCTCTCATCTCCGAGAAACAAGGAGGCCACTTGTCTAATAGAAAAATCTCTAACTCCATCCTTCTTGTGCAAGAAGTAATCCATTCTAGCCTCTCTCGAAAAGAAAAAGGATTTATCCTAAAGCTTGATTTGGCCAATGCTTTCGACTGGGTCTGACACTATTTCCTCATTTTTGTCCTTAAAAAAAATGGATTTGATCCCTCTTTCCTTGACCTTGATAAAACTTGCATTACTAGCCCTTGGATCTCCCCCCTCATTAATGGCAAGCCTGCTCCCTCTTTTCAGTCGACTCGCAGTCTAAGACAAGGTTATCCCTTGTACCCTTATCTTTTCATTTTAATCGTTGAATCCTTTAGTAATGCCTTGGACCACCAGCGCTGGGTCGAGCTTATCACTGGAATTAAGTTTGGAAATGGAGTCAAAAACATGAACCATTCTCAATTTGCTGACGATACACTACTAATGGGAGGGGCCTCCAACATCATAGCTCATCGTTTCAAATATCTCTTGGATAAATTCATGAGATATTCTAGAGGCATGATTAATCATCTTAAAAGCTGTATTTATGGATGGAATACTTCAGCTCAGTCTCTGCACAGCATTGCCAACATTTTTGGGGTCCCTTACAAGTTGGAATGGGGGAATTTTTCTTATCTGGGCATGCCTGTGAACACAGGTCCCCTGAAGGCTAACGTTTGGGACATTATCATTGACAAAATGAAAAGGAATGTGAAGTAATGGGGAGCTTCTTGGCTCAATCCTGATGGCTACCTCATACTCCTCAAAACAGGCCTCTCCTCCCTGCCTTTATACCATTTTACCCTCCTTCGATCCCCTGCCATCTTCCATCGCAAAGTGGAGGCCATTATTCGTCAATTTCTTTGGGAAGGTGGGAAATGTGAGAAATGAAAATACAATCTCATTAACTGGAAGCAAGTAATCCAAGATCAAGAGCATGGGGGTTTGGGTATCCTCTCCCCAAAGCCTATGAATCTAGATTTTGGTGGGAAGATAGTTTGGAGGCTAATCAGCGGCAAGCCAGCATGGTGGAAGCATGTTCTGGAAATCAAATACATTAATACTCTGAGGCAACATCTTCTTGACCAAGCCATCCCCAATAAAGCTTGCACCAGGATCTGGGGGCTCTGTAAAAAATCTATTTCCTTTCTAACACACAATATATCCAAAGTGCCAAAGGGTGGAAACAACATTATCATTGGGGCAGACAAAATTATGGGGCAGGCCCCCATTAACAGTAATCAGGGAACTCATCATATTCTAGCCTATCTTAACAACATGGGGTTGCAAAGTCTAAACCAAATATCCACTTGGGATGCTCAATCTTTGCTTTGGACTGAGTGGAAATTTTTGGAAGTCCCAGCTAACTTAGATGCGAGTCTTGCAACGCTACGAACTCATCTCCATGGCATTTCTCCTATAAAGTAGGATAGTGAGGATGAATTTCATTGGGATCCTTCAGGATCAACCTATTCTATTAAAGTAGGCTATCAAACTCTTTGCAATATGGAATATCCTGCGCCCATATGGTCTGTCTAGAAATTAACTTGGAGATCTAAGGCCCTCCCCAATATCAAATTCTTCATCTGGACTTTACTCAAAGGGAAAATATTAACCTCTGATAATTTAAAAAAACGAGGTGTGATTGGTCCCTCCCACTGCCCAAACTATCAAGCTTTTGAAGAAACCATTCAACGTCTCTTTATCGAATGTCCCTTTGCCACCAGTTGTTGGAAGGAGCTCACTCCAAACTCCAACCTCCCAGGGGGCTCACACAGCACCATCGTTGAAGCCTTGGGCTTATGGAAGAAATGCTACCCCTGGAAATGCAAAAAGAATAGCATAGCAAAAAGATTTTGGGATACTCTCCCCCTAACAACTCTTTGGAATATTTGGCTGGCTCAAAACCAAAAAAAATTCAAGGATAAAGAAGCTGAATTTAGGAAGTTGTGTAGTAAAGCTAGAAGTCTTACTCTCGAAACTATCTCAACTAAGAATCATGCAGACCAAATTGACTACAAGGATCCATGTGTGGAAGAGTGAAATTTCATAAGATACCTGTTGGACAATAATAACATCATCAATCACAGCAACAGCCTCACCAATCATTGGAACATCCCCAATAACAGTTGGAAAATTCGACTGAGTAAGGAGGATTTCAGCATCTGGTTAAAAAGTTGCAAAAGGCCCTCCCTATTCTTTGATGGTGTGACTAAGTCCAACCCGGGCGTGGCTGGGGCTAGTGGTATTATCTACAATGAAGATGGTATCATTATCTACAACGAAGATGGTAGCATTATTTATTCCTTTGAATGGGGATATAACAGAGCTGAATCTCTCGCTTTTCTCCAAAGCATATTACAATTTCAAAATCTTGGCATAAACAATGCCATGATATTCGTTGATTTGGCCATCATTATTAGCATGATGGTCCACAAACGCTTGGCATCAAACATGGCCCTTCAAAAAACCACTAGCAGATGTCAACTCCTTATCGAAAATATGTAGGGTGTCAGCTTCTATCACATTCTCCACAACCTCAACAAGGAGGCAGACTTTCATGCCAACAGGGCCTACCATAGAACCATAGGATGTCTCTCCTGCAATGATGTCGATCTCCAAGTCCACCTGCCATGAATCTAAAAAATCTACTTTGGATCCATAGCAAAAGTCTCTTTGCATTAAGGACCTGGTGTGCCTTTGGCATCAAAGTTTCAAATTGGAGGTAGTTTCATGTGACACCTGAACCTGCTCATGGTCCTTTTATTACTTCTGCAATAATTTTGAATCTTTTCTCATCTGATTTAAATCTTCCCAATCTTCCCCGTCTTTGCAAGTTTTCCCCTTTTGAGGTTGTTGTCCTCCCCTCTCCCTCACTCGATTCTTCCCTTTGCCTTCTCCTGACTGCCCATGGCCTGTCCCGCCCTCCCTTTCTCGCCCCTCCCTTCTTATATGCCCTCTTCCCCTCTCTGGCTTTCACTCCTCTCCCCCCGCTGCTTTGTTGTGGAAGTCTTTGCCAAACTATTGTTGCGTCTGCCCTCCTGTGGGTGTGCCCTCCACCCTTCGAGCTCTCCCCCTGCCTACAGCACCTGTCCCTTTGCCCCTGTTATCCTTCACTTCATATTTTTCTGCTTGAAGCCTCATCCCTTTCCATTTTTTCTTCCTTGTCTTTGTTTCAAACTTCTGGAATTTGGTTTTTACTGCCCAGAATAGTGAGGAATGAAGACTGTTTGCACTGTGCTGACCTCCAAGCGAAACTGGAGAAAATTTGAGCTCATCAGAAGATCATGCATGATAAGCTTCATTTTCAGGCTAAGCTGGCTGAAGAGAGACACAAAGCCGATCTGAGCTTCTTCCACCAGAGGGTCACCTCTCTCTACGAATAGTTAAAAGAACTCTCCAACTTGTGCGCTCACGCACAAGAATCAATTGAAATTTTGAAGTACATGTTGGAAAATAATATTGCTTCGAGCTCCAGCTCTACAAATTTAAGAAACCAGGGAGCAGATTTCAATCCTAAAGAATCCACTACTCGCCAGATCTACCATATAAATATCGACTAATCATGTCTTGCAAATTTATCTTCTTACTGTTTTACATCATTCGAATCTATGCGCCTTCTGTTTTTCAATATTTTTTGAAATTTAGAAGCAAAAGGGTGGTAGCAGAAATCGTTGCCACACCTCTCTCTGCTACTTATATTTCAGTCTTTGTAACTTTGGAGCTTCGTCTCCCTTTTTTTGTAATATTAATAGCAACCGACTTTGTTAAAAAAAAAAATGAGATGGATAAGTAAATTCCACATTATTAAAGGCTAAAGGGCCCTGGTATTCTTCAGGGTTAACCTCATTGTGGTCCTATGGATCTATAACATTATTTCTATCAAAAACTTCAAACATAGATGTGACAACATCATACCCTTTCGCTAGGTCCAAAGTTATACTTCTAGCATCTCCTATCATATGAAAAAATCTTCCAAAACTAAAATGGTTCAACAGAAAAGAATGAGAACTGATAAATATTTTGGATTTAAACCTTTGTCCATATGAAACCTCAAAAGGTCAATAACATATTTAAAAAAAATTAGAAGTTCCCAAGGCCAACGTGGCAACATCAGAGTCTCAGTCCCTTTGGATAGGTACAAAGTTATACTTCCAACATTTTCTATCATATGACCCAATCTTCTAAAAATAAAATGGTTCAATAAAAAAGCACAGGAATTGATACATCTTTGGGCTATAAGCCTTCCTCTGTACCAAAACTCAAAAGGGAAATAATGCATTTCAGAAAAGTTAGAAGTTACCACAACCAATCTTGTATACTATGACTGCTTATTGCAACTCCTTTGCACTTCTTAATTTAAATTATGTATATAGTTGAATTCAAGAGCATTCAGATAGAATATTTTACATCCCAATTGTATCGAAATGGGATGCATTTTCATATCAACTAGGAATGATGTCTGTGTTTGGATGAAAGTCAATGGCTCTTCCAAAGCTAACATTGTAGAACACATAGGGTTTTTTTTAGATTTAGTTGTTTTATTTCTGTGTTGAGCACTAGTTTTATGACTATTTCTTTCATTTCCTTGTATTGAGCTCTAGCTTTAAGTTTGTGTATATACACACCTTTGACCAATAATTTGATTATGTTAACTCAAATAACTTGTCTATCCATAATTGGGGAAAAAGATCAGATATTCTTCTTTGAAATAAAATTTAGAGCATCTTTGTTTAAAGGTGGCATGTCTCATGAGTAATTTGGATTGAAATATACTATTGAAAAAATGATATCTCCTTTATCTTAGTGCCATAGGACAAAAATGAAACTTCATGGAGTGTAACTTAGAAACATAATTTTCATTTTGTAGGTATTAAATTTTATTCCATCCATATTGTTGGATGATTTTCATGGTTTTTGGCGTTAAATAAAAAATTCCATCCAATGTTTAATATGATTAATTGGGAGGAAATTACATTAATTAACATATGACATATTGTTAAGTTAAGCTTGTGATATGTTGGTTTTCTTTGGCTGGTTTGGTTCAAGCTATTGAAATGGTTTCATATTATGCCTCATTGCAAGAAAGGGTCAGGTGCAGGGAAAAATTGCATACCTAAAATACTACAATATGCATGAAATCGTCAATAGAAATAACTCTAGGGATGACACAAACAATGTATTTTTGGTGAAAATTGAGGATGTAGAATTTGGTGATGTCATCTTAGAGGAGCATCAAACAATAGGTTTTCTGTTTTAGAAAAAACAGAAGGACTCTCCAAGAAAGGCTTGAGGGAAAGATGACCTCGGGTTTAGGAATATTCAAAAAATGATGAATGCCTAAGATCAAAACTTCCAAAATTCCTCACTTGTGATTGATGTGTTTACACTAGGGTTCAAAGTGAGGTAAGGATGACTCATTCAATGAAAATATTCAATTAAAGTGTGAGCTTTGGGAGAAGGTACGGTGACTTTCCATGAAAAAATATTTGAGAGAAATACTATAAGAGACAAAGGGTTGAAAGATAAACCATAGTAAAGGCTCATCCAATGATCACTTATAGTTAATATAAAAGGTTGTGATTGATGAACTACAAAATGAAAACCTTCAAGAGATCCCCAAGTCAAAGGAGCTTCAAGGGTTCCCTTTTGGTGTGATAGCTAGGGCATCAATTTATTTGAAATTCCACCATCAAAATTCATTCAAAATTGGAGGGTGCTTAGAGCTCTAATCTAGCCTAGGAAGGGGTGCTTGCTTAAGGTCGTTTTTCTATTTTTACACACCTTATCCTTTGTTATTTTAGTCTCTATCCATCATAATATTTTAGAGAAAATAAACCTTTATTCCCACACCTTGTATGTGAGCCTATTCTTGGAAACTCCTCATGATGCAATTCAACCCAACCATATAAGCAAGATTTCTTTTCTTCATGATGTTGAATTAGACCTAGTTTCATCCACACATGCTAATTATTAAAATTAGAATGTTAAATATTGAGAGGTGACGTAGTCAAAACAAATTGTTATTGGCAGATTTAGTGTTTCAACCATGCAAACAGTGAATAGTCTTGGAGAGGGTGTGCTTAAGAAGGATCATTCTAGGCAGTGTTTGCATTTCATACATACAAACAAAAATCAATAGATATTTATGGTTACTAAAGGAAAACAAGTTATTACAAAGGGGGCACCATATTGAAGTATTTCAAGTAGGTTGAAACTTCATAATAAGAAAAAAATAGATATCATGGAGAAGTAGTGCCATAGTGTTGTGTTGACTTGCTGATCATACATTTAATGCACTACCATGAGTATTACATGCTAAAATAACACATATTTTGTAAGACATGCGGCTCACTAAAGATACTTTTGACATATTTGTCAATTAAAGGAAAAACATTAGCTACAAAGTGTTTTAAGCATTTTTGTACTTTCAATAAACCTAGTTTTGAAAGAGAGAAAATTCACTAGAGAGGAATTGTGACATCCAAAATGATCTAGCACATATGTATTTAACCCACAATTTGATCCTCTTCTCTTTCATTGACTACATTATTTCTCCTCCTATTTTGTTCTATAAAGGAGAGGGGCAAGTCATTATTCTAGAGGGTGGATTTACATATATAGGTGTCAAGAGCTTCTCATCATCTCCCCTCATCCATTTCATACTTGAGAGCACTTCCACTATGTGACATATGTTGATAGGGTAGCCCATGGTATGGTGTCTATATGATCTAATTTCTAACACTTCATTCACATATCAAATGAATTATAATATACTTCTTTTATAAATCTTTGAGTTGATGTGGTTTTTTTTGTATACGTTATCATGCTTCAAGGATTATTTTCTTATTACAGTGCACTTATTTGAGTTTTACTTTCATATAAAATGCATATTCTTTACCACTTTTCCATTAATTTTAAATATAAAACTAATCGCTACCCTCTATAATTTAATTTGTACTCAAATGCATCATTGTATCCTCATTAATCCTCATGAATAGAAAAAAATAGTAATAATCCTCATTAACTAATAAGGTTACTTAACTATTTATAAAAATACTAAATTATTAAACAATCACAACAATTATTGAGGGTACTTTTCAAAAAAAAATTAAAGCCAAACTCATATTTTGTCATAAAATTTTAAATTAACATAATTTTAATTATTTTAATTTAAAAATTACAACTATTTTAATTGTATTAAGTTAGAAATTAAGAGAATTTGTTCAATTAAGTTGGAAATTAGAAGAATTAGTTCAATTAAGTTAGAAATTAAGAGAATTTGTTCAATTAAGTTAGAAATTAGGAGAATTAGTTCAATTAAGTTAGAAATTAAGAGAATTTGTTCAATTAAGTTAGAAATTAAGACAATTCATGAAAAGAGTAGTGACAAAATTATGAAAAAGAAGAGGGGAAGTAAACATAATGAGGGTTGGAGATAGGTTATTATTACAAACAAGTCGAAAGAGGGTCGTCGAGAGGTTGACTGGTCGAATCTTCCGACCAACGCATTGTTGCAATGTTTTCCCTCTTGAATTATAGGGATAAGGCAAAAATTGCCTCCATTTACAGGGATTTTGATAGGGTTAGCATCGCCTCCATTTGCAGGGATTCTAATAGGGCTAGCCTCACCTCCATTTACAGGGTTTTTTAGGATCTTCGTCATGAATCTGGACTCGCTGCGTCTAACAAGTTGTGAAGCGTAAGATTCGAGCTGGAGCTAGTTCATAAACATGGAGGCATAGGAACTCTAGGAGGTGAATGCGATGAATGTGTAGAGGTGTTGTGACCTCATGTATACATCACTTTCCATGCTAGCGGCCCACCTCTAGCGGTTCGAGAGCCTGCAGCTAGGGCCACATTTATGCGATAAAATTGCGAGTGATGTGATAAGATGTTATCGCCTTCTATTGCCCAAGGCTTAAGCAGCTCTGGTTTTCAGGGTTGGGGGACATGGATGGCTTTTCTATTGGGGCACTTGTCAAGCATTGCCACAACATTTCAAATCTTATCTCCTTTGATTGGATGAATGTTGATTTCAGAGCTTATTTCCACCTTCACGTGGTTGGCCCTATTCAGTAGAGAATAAATTATTCTTTAAACCAAGAGAAGCTCATTGATCTTTATTTGCATCATCGTTCTCAGATTATTGTAGCGCTAAATTTTTTAGAAAACATTAGGTCACTTATGACATGATATTACCCGGCACCATTATCTTTATAAGCCAAGAGTGACCTATGAATGGGGCCAACATTGATTTTTTTCAAAATGTTATTGTATGCACTAAAATTTGACATGGATAGACTCCTCGCATACCTTGACGATATAGGAGTTGGGTTTCTAGACTCAAAGATGACTCAAAAACCCAATACTATAAATATATCTTTAGTTGATCCTTTAGTTGTATCATTAATTAATCCTAATTAATTGAGTAGTGAGACATTAAAAATGCCTAATTAACCATGAAATTAAACAAAGATGGATATGACAAGGAAACCTCTAAAACCCTAAAACCCTGAACCCATTTAACCCCCTAAACCCTAACCCTATTAACCCCTAACCCATAAAATCCTTAACTGCTAAATCCCCTAACCCCCTAAACCTCTAAACCCCTAACCCATTTAACCCCCAAAACGCTAAACCTCTAAACCCTTAACCCTTAACCCCTTAAACCCTAATTCCCAACCCCTAACCAATTCAACACCCTAAACCCCTAAAACCCTAACCCGCTAAACCCTAACCCCATTAACCCTAACTCCTAAGATCATAAACTTCTAAATCCCCTACCCCCCTAAACCTCTAAACCAACCCTAACCCATTTAACCCCCTAAACCCTAAACCTCTAACCCCTTAAACCCTAATTCCCAACCTGCGGGTTTTGGTCTAACGGCAATCGTGATTCCAACAAGTGGTATCAAAGCGAAAAGTCTCGAGTTTCAAACTCACCTAACTTGCATTGGGGGGGAATTGTTGGACATTGGGTTCAACACTCCCCATGTGTTTCACAACATGGACTAACCACCTCTCATGGATCCTAACTCTAGCGATTGTAGAGGAGACTAACACCTGTGGGTTTTGGTCTAATGGTAATCGTGATACCAACAAAACCCTAATTCCCAATCCCTAACCATTTTAACCCTTTATACCCCTAAAACCCTAAACCTATAAACTCTTAACCCATAACCCCTTAAACACTAATTCCCAACCCCTAACCCATTTAACCCCCTAAACCACTAAACCCCTAACCCATCTAACCCCTAAACCATAAACCTATAAAACCTTAACCCCTAAACCCTAAACCCTTAACCCCTAACCCATTTAATCCCCTAAACCCCTAAACCCCTAACCCATTTAACCCCCTAAACCGTTAACCCCTAACACCTTAAACCCTAATTCCCGACCCCTAACCCATTTAAACCCATAAACCCCTAAAACCCTAACCCATTCAACTACCTAAACCCATTAACCTCTAACCCCTAAAATACTCAACTGCTAAATCCCCTAACCCCCTAAACCTCTAAACCCCTAACCCATTTAACCCCCTAAACCCTAAACCTCTAATCCCTTAACCCAAGCCCATTAAACCCTAATTCCCAATCCCTAACCCATTTAACCCCTTATACCCTTAAACCCCTAACCCATTTAACCCCCTAAACCTCTAAACCCTAATCCATTTAAACCTTAAACCTCCAAACCCTTAACCCCTAACCCCTAAACCCCTAACCCATTTAACCCCCTAAACCCTAACCCCATTAACCCCTAAAATCCTTAACTGTTAAATCCCCTAACCCCCTAAACCTCTAAATCCCTAACCCATTTAACCCCCTAAACCCTATACCCCTAACCCCTTAACCTCTAACCCCTTAGCCCCTTAACCTATAACCCTAACCCTAAATTCTTAACTGCTAAATCCCCTAAAACCCCCTAAACCTCTAAACCCCTAACCCATTTAACCCCCTAAACCCTAAACCTCTAACCCTTAACCCCTAACCCCTTAAACCCTAATTCCCAACCCCTAACCCATTTAAACCCCTAAAACCCTAACCCATTTAATGCCCTAAACCCTAACCCCATTAACCCCTAACAACCCTTAACCCCTAAAACTGCTAACTCAATTAAGGATCATCGAGTTAACTGATAAATCAACAAAAAATAGATCATGCATGCAAGGAATTCGAATTTCTCAACTGTGGTGGATATTCCAAGCCAATGTAACATCAGTTGTACACTAGTCTTGAGTGTACAGGTGTTGCATGAAATCACAGATCAATCCTTGGGAATTACATAATCAATTTGGAGGAAATTCCTAAAAAATAGTAGCCAATTTCCTTATGATTTGCGCAAGGGAATAGGAGCTTAGGTGGAGGCATAAATTGATTAAGTCTAGGTCATAGCTTCTCATTGAGAAGAGAGAACAATTATTTTTTTGCAAGTTGAGCAAGCTAGCAATTGTAATAGGTTCTCTATTCATTTTATTAATGCAAGCAATCTTAAGGGGTTTTTACGAGTTTGTTTCCCCTAGATAAATTTGTATACTTGTGTATGTTATTGATGCATGTTTGTGAATTTTTTTCTAAATTGTGAATTAATTTCTGTAGAGTAGTAGAGTAGAATTATGTCTCTTGATTTAGATTAAATTTCTTGAGCAGTTGCAATTCTATCACCATACTTCTACATTAAACTTGAATTTATCAATAAATTTTCCAAGAGAGTTACCAATTGTAACTAGGGTATCATCACTTTATTAGTGAAGAGGCATGTGAGGAAGACGAACCTAGACTGAGACAACTGAGGGCACATCCACTTCTAGGTCAAATTCTAAAGTCCATCGAGTTATGTATGTGTTTCCCAAACCCGTGGAAAACACAATAGATCCTATAAATCCCTATAATTGGGTTTATCCCACAAAGGTGGAGTGGAACCCGGAGTAGGCAGAGTTCCACTAAGCATTGTATGGGTAGTTAAACATGTCATAACCATCAATTTAAAAAGCCATGAGTATTTCGACTGTTGGAGTTAACTGTCGCAGTTTTCAAGAAATGTAACAGTTTCGACATAACATGTGACCACGTTTACGTGTCACCGGGTGTTACAGTTGTATAAATCGTCGACTGCAACATTCATTACAACTATGCATGTGATCATATCAACGAAGCCGTTGGAATCCCGGTCTTGGGAAACATCATAGGTAACATTTTTATGCTGCGGTTGTTAACCCATACCCATGTGACCAATACAACGAGGCCGCCGGTGTTTGCTCCCCCCCCCCCCCCCCCCCCAAAACTGCCACTTTGTAAACTTTAAATTAAAGCGGAGAACCTATAAGGTTAAGTCACTATGATAGCTCGGGCTATAGAACACCTTGCTAGCACGCTGGAGGTCATGGAATCGAACCCCTCGGACTCCAATATAATTTTGACCCTCCGTACAAGGGACACATGGCAACCTCCGGGCTAGTCACGTGTCACCCATCCAATGGACCAAAAATACCAATGTACAGCCAAATCAACACCCTTGAATGCCCCACGTGGCAAAACCTTAATGGTCTGGAGGAAACAGAATATTTCCAAAATATTCCATTTTTGTTGATTGTACCTGCATGCTTACTGGGCATCCCAATCACTCTTGTCACAAAATTTTAGTTGTTTGGGAAATCAATCAGAATCGGATATCTCCCTCATACGACATTGGTTTTTCGAACCATTCATAGCACCAGAATCAGAACGACGAGATATACCTGGTTGCTTAGGTTCGGTACAGTTTCGAGCACTTTCAATTTTGAGCAAAATTTATGATGTCCTAATCACACCTACCCACTAGGAAGCTTTTGGACCCCAAAACCTCTCTGGATTACTAAACATGAAGATGAGGAGACTGTGTCCCCAGTCTTCCAGTCTTTACCCACTGAAATTTCCCTAATTTCATTAATTGGAGCTTTTCATGGAAAGACAATTTTTTCCTTGATTCCATCGACCATCTATTGTTTCCTTTGACACTGTCATGCTACACATTTTCTGAATTTGTAGAAAAAAAATCTAACTTTGTAGTAAAAATATTGTTTCTACATTATTCAATAATGATAGGAAACTTGGAATCTTTCTCACCCTGCACTCTGTCTTTATGGCAATTTTTTGTTGCTTTTGCCTTTAACTTGTGTTGACTTTTGACAAGCTTCTTCGCCATTGTACTATACCTTTCAGAAACGAGCAATGAATATTTCTAAAACATGTGCCTTCTTTTCCAAGCTGCTTTGTCCTCTCTTTGACCTTTGCAACTTCATGCACTAACACCTTGTTTTTAACACCATTCAACACCAATGTCGACTACTGCAATTACTTGTGATCTTCTTTCAAAGACAACATGTTTTCAATCTGAAACAACTCATTACATATATTAGAATTTTTTTGAAAAGTATGATGTAAAACATCTCTTTTTTTATCATCATCAATGTCAAGTTTCGGCTTGCATTAACTAGCCTCTTTATTTGCCCTGCATTAACTAAAGAAGTGTCTAGTTTCTTGTGATGAGCTCTCACAATATACTCCTTGCCATATTTGAATAAATGGTATTTTTTCTCATGGAGATGGAAGATTTCTTTCCTGTCATACAAGTAAGGACTACCCAACACCATAGTCATTATGTCAAGTGGAACCACATCTAATTCAACTGTGTCAATGAAATGTGTAGTTATTGCAAACCACAATATGCACTTCTTTGAAACCTGTAAATTTGCATCCTTATAGTTTCAACCAAGTGGATATGGTTTTGGATATGGAATGGTCTCAAGATTAATTTTCTTGACCAAGTCTTCATAGATTAAATTTTATTGTGACCCACTGTCAAACAATGTGTCAATCTTGGTATGTTTGGATATGACCCTCATATGAAACAATTCAATTATCTCTTCTTCATTTGGAGCTTGTAAGTGATAGTTTGATGTACTAGAACTGGGTTTAGTTTCAATCTCTTTCCCTTTCATGTTCTTTAGTCCGATGGCTATAATTTTTGTTTCACCTCCCGAATTTTACCCTAAGTATTCTTCAGCTATAGAAACAATTTTTCCTTTCTCTTTGGCTTTCTCTTTGGCTTTCAAACTATCTGGTTTCAATTCTGGATGAAGTTTCCAACAATGGTCTTCATCATGGCTAGTTTTTGAACAGTTATTGCAAAATAAATTTCCCTACTTTTTCCTGATATTTTCATTTCTCTCTTTCTTCCATTTACCTTTAAACTCATTTTCCTCATTATCATCTATGTTTTGTTTTCCCCTTTCCTCCAAGTGTGTGGCTTATACACAAACTTCATCTAGACTTGTAGTGATCCGGATTTATGCAGGAACGCAACAGAATAAACATATAACCATAAATACAGAGATGCAGTGGAAATAACACTTCATTTCAGTAATATCAAAGAACTAAAATTTGCTTACAGACAGAATGGAAATAAAACTAGCTAGGGCGCTGGTAGCTATCACTGAGAAGAGATGTGGCAGCTACAGGCCTCTGAACTGAGTTACAATGAGGCTCGAGGGCCTATTTATTATTTAGAAAAAATGGGAAATCCTAAACAGCCAAAACCCTAACCTTAGGAGATGAAGCGCCAAAACTACGGGCCCTGTTTGGGTAAATTGGTGTTTCAACTTCCCAGGGGCGTAACTTTGGCATGCGATCTCTGTTTGACGCGTACCACACCTCGTTAGAAATATCTATCCGAGGAATAAAAATTTGGAATGAGCAACATCAGTCCATGGACCCATGTTGCTCTCCATTTTTCCAAAAAATGTTGTTTAGGGCCTCAAAACGGCTCTGAAAGTTTAGGACCCGGAAAACTACTAAAAATAGTAAATTGTGCCGAAACTGAAAAACTGAAAGAGACAATGGTGGAGCCCCAAGTGGAATAGGCGGGTGACCACCAATATCCCCTTAGGAAGCAATGGTCCCCATTGCGTTAAGTTCCTCCATGAGATGAGGAAATTTCTGCTAAACTTGGTCCCTGGTGAACCACTTTCCTTGGTGTAGGAGTTGGCCAGCTTTGACAACCCGATATAGTTGGATCTTCTGTTGGTGAGTGTTCTTGATTTGCATATATATGATACAATCTATGGTGGCCTGTTCCATGCAGTCTAGATTTAACTCTGTTGGTGTGAGTTGTTCTGCAATGTCCGAGGTGTCCAGTAGAGGTGGGAAGTAAGGACGAAGGCGATCCACATTGAAGACTAGGTGTAGACCAAGGAATGGTGGAATAATGAGCTCGAAGGCATTGTTCCCTACAGCCTTGGTGATGGTGTATGGCCCGTATCGGAGCGGGCGAAGCTTGCGGTGGGGTCCAGTGAGGCCCTCCTTCTGCAAATGTAGCCATACTTTGTCACCCACTTGGAAGTTGTGTGGCACCCGGTGTTTATCATGGTGTTGCTTGTACTTGGCATTGGATCTGTCCAAAATATCATGAACTTGTTGGCAGATGTGTTGAATGCGCTCGATGAAGCTACTTGCTTTTTCAACTTTAGACTGGACATGAGCCGAATCAGCCTGAGCAGCTGCAAATGGCATGGCTACATCAATGGGACATAGGGGCTAGAATCCCAAGCCCGCCTGAAAGGGGCTATGGCCGATTGAGCTATGGAGAGCCTGATTATAATTATGTTGTACATAGGGGAGGCTCTCGTCCCATGTGCGTGGATGCTTTGAATTGTACATGCAAAGAATGTATACAATCATTCTGTTGACAACCTCTGTCTAGCCATCTATTTGGGGATGGAAAGCTGTGGACTTGGTGAGCTTGGTATCCAACATTGACCAGAGGCTGGACCAAACTGTGCTGAGGAACTTGCTATCCTGATCTGATATGGTAGACTGTGGGATCCCAAAGTGCACCCACACTCGTTCAAAGAAGATTTTAACGATGGCCTGTTGTGATATTCCTGCTGCGGTAGCCATAATGGCCATCTTCGAGAATGTCGGCGATACCAGCTTATCATTTTGCTTAGTAGAAGGCAGGCCCGACATGTAATCCATGGAGATGGATTCCCAAGGTCGACTAGGGGTAGGTAGAGGAGTATATAGGCCTTGCTTCTTGATGGTCAGTTTGGCAATGGCACAAGCAGTAAAGGATCTTATGTGCTTCTCGACATCCTTTCGAAGGTTTGGCCAATAGAAATACTTCTGCAAGATTGCTACTGTTTTCTCGACCCCGAAATTCCCAGCGACTCGACTGTAGTGTGCTTCCCATATCATCTTGGCACGCTTGCTTGAAGGAACACAAAGGTGTCCCATGTGACATAAAAGTGCATCTTGGAGGTGAAAATTTGGAACTTGCGTACCCCCCAAGAGTGCCTTGTAAGTGTGGCCGAATTCTGGGTCACTCTCATAGAGAAGCAGCCAATCAGAAGTATCGTACCCAGAAGAGTTGAGCACAGTGGTGAGCGCCACGATCGGTGGTCGGCTGAGGCAGTCTGCAACATGATTGGTGCTACCCTTCATGTACTTAATGTTCAAAGGAAACTGTTGCAGATATGTGGACCACTTCTGATGGCGATCATTCTACAACTTCCCTTGTGTCAGTATGAACTGCAGGGGCCGGTTGTCTGTGTGGATGATTTTTTCCTTCCCAAAAATGTAATGCTTCCATTGTCGACAAGCTTGCACGATGGAATACATTTCTTTGTCATAAGTGGGATACTTGCGAACTGTGTCAGACAATGTCTCACTATGAAATGCCACTGGATGTCCCTGTTGAGTAAGAACTACCCCAATAGCATAGTCAGAGGCATCTGTATCGATCTCAAATGGCTGTTGCAAGTCTGGTAAAGTGAGCACTGGGGCAGAACAGAGGTGATTTTTCAATTCTGTGAATGCCTTCTGTTGAGGTTCCGACCAAAAAAAATTTGCTCTCGCTCCTCCCTTGGTGACTTGACTCAAGGGCCAAGTGATATGAGAGAATCCCAACACGAACCTCTGGTAGAAATTAGCAAGACCCAGAAAGCTGCGAAGCTCTGTTATAGTGGTTGGGGCTGGCCAATCCTGAATGACTTGGATCTTGGCTGGGTCCACATGCACCCCCCTTTCATCAATAATGTATCCCAGATATTGAACCTGGGTCATGCCAAAAGTGCACTTCTCCAAATTGGCACACAACTTGTGTTGCCGCAGTGTTTGGAGGACTTGTCGGATGTGTTGAAGGTGCTCTTCCCAAGTCTGGCTGAAGATCAGAATGTCATCCAAGTACACCACTACAAATGAGTTGGTGAATGGCCGCAATATGTCATCCATCATCCTCATGAAGGTGGCGGGAGCATTCGTCAACCCGAAAGGCATGACCAGCCATTCGAAAAGGCCTTCCTTGGCTTTGAAGGCAGTCTTCTACACATCGGAGGGTTCAATTGGTACCTGGTGATACCCAGACTTCAGGTCGATCTTGCTGAAATATTTTGCACCTTTGAGTTGGTCCAGAAGGTCATCAATCCGTGGGATTGGGTACCTATTCCGGACAGTGATCTTGTTCAGCGCCCGATAGTCAATACGGAGTCTCCACGTCCCATCCTTCTTCTGTACCAACACGATCGGGCTCCCACAGGGCGATGAACTTGGTCTGATGTGACCTTTCTGCAACAGCTCCTGAATCTGCCTCTTGATTTCATCATTTTCCAGAACAGAGCGTCGATAGATCGGTCCATTGGGTAGTGGCGCACCTGGGGTCGGATCAATCGGGTGCTTGACCTGGCAGTGCAGAGGAACCCCTGTGGGTGAGGTGAAGATGTCCCCGTACTCCTCCACGACCTTATCCATTTGTTGTTGTCGTGCAGAGGGGCCCTGTCTGGAGGTCGTGGCCACGGTCTTCTTCTTGCCCTGGGGGCGGATCATCAGGAAAACGAATTTCCTGGTTTGGGAAATGAGCTTACTACATTGTTTTGCAGTAACCAAAGAGATAGTCGTAGGAGGTGGTACCTCTGGTATCCTGTACAACTTATTTCCCAAAGTAATAATAACAGCCCGAGGTCGAGACTCATACACAGCATGACGCTTCCACAAGTATGGTTGTCCTAATAATACATCAGAAACATCAATAGGAGCAACGTCACATAGTACCTCATCCGTGAAGGGCTTGATGCTATAGGGAAGGCGACACTGCCGGTTGACGCGGAGATCTCGTCCTTGGTGAAGCCACCCGATGGTGTATGGATGTGGGTGAGCTGTGGTCGGCAAGCCCAATCGCTTCACGGCGTCTGATGAAATGAGGTTCTTTTGGCTCCCATTGTCGACAATGAACTGTACCGGGGAGCCCTTTACCCACATCTGGGAGTGGAAGAGACGTTCCTCCTCCTCTGGATCTTCCGGTTCCTCCTTTTGGATCTTTGCAGTGGCAACAGTGGTGTTGGGCTCCGCATCAATAATCTGTTTCCCTTTTTCATTCGCCTTTTCAAGTTCTGATTCAGAGTCAAAGCATGCATCTGACTCAGAAGCCCTCATCTCGGCCACTAGCGACTGCTTGGCCCGACACTCACTTGTGTTGTGAGTGGAGCTCTTATGGAACTCACACCACTTTCCCGTGTCCTTCTTTGGCTTTGCAGTGCTGTTCTTTTCTTATGGCTTCGATGAGTTGTCTTTAGTCGCCATGCCTTGGATCTATCCTTTGTTTTATGGTTTGGGATCACCTTTCCCTTGCTTTTGATTCACAAATCCAAAGTCTCGATTCTTCTGTTTGAATTTCTGCTCAGTCTTGGTGGCATACAGGTATGCCGTACCAAGCGAGGAGATGTATAGGAACTCCATTTCCTCCTGAATTTATTTGTGCAGACAACTGCTATACTTTAACACCAGATGTTTCTCTGAATCTTTGATACCCAACTTTGTGCACAGGGTATGGAACAGATTCGTTAGCTCATGCACATCTTGATCCCTTTGTTGTCGCAACGTGGTCCATTGTATGTACTTGTCTTCATAGCTCCCCACAGGATAGTACTGTTCCTTGATGGCGTCTCGGAAAGAATTCCAAGTTGGTACGATTGAGAACAGAGAGGGTTCTGTCTGGTCCTTGTTCTCACAGTAGGTTTCCCACTAGTCCTTAACATGGGGGGTAGCTTTGAGGAATGCAAAAATAATCTTCTTCCGGTCTGAAAAGTTATGAACCGAGAAATATCCTTCTAACATATTCAACCATCTATCTACGGCATCTGCATCTATTTGACCCTCAAATATGGGAATGTCAAAATTTACTTGTACCTTAAAAGGAGTCGCGCCTCCAAAGTGGCTGCTGGATGCAGATGCACCGCCGGTGGGTAGCCGTTGAAGGATCTGAGCAAAGTTATCCATCATCACGTTCCTTTGTCTTTCGAGGGCCTCCTCGAGCAATATTTTGATAGGATCTCCTGCTCCCTCATCTTTCTTTTCGTCCCCCATGGGCGTTCGTCGAGGTTTGCGAGGCTGATCTTGCAAAGGTTCCACCAGATCGAGCCCTAGCTCCTTATACCCCGACCTCGTTGGGGACATGCAAAGAAGGATCGAGAAAAAGCAAACCTCTCTGATACCACTGATCCAGATTTATGCAGGAACGCAACAGAATAAACATATAACCATAAATATAGAGATGCAGCGGAAATAACACTTCATTTCATTAATATCAAAGAACTAAAATTTGCTTACAGATAGAATGGAAATAAAACTAGCTAGGGCGCCGGTAGCTATCTTTGAGAAGAGATGTGGCGGCTACAGGCCTCTGAACTGAGTTACAATGAGGCTCGAGGGCCTATTTATTATTTAGAAACAATGGGAAATCTTAAACAGCCAAAACCCTAACCCTAGGAGATGAAGCGCCAAAACTATGGGCCCCGTTTGGGTAAATTGGTGTTTCAACTTCCCAGGGGCGTAACTTTGGCATACGATCTCCGTTTGACACATACCATACCTCATTAGAAAGATCTATCCGAGGACTACAAAATTGGAATGAGAAACATCGGTCCATGGATCCATGTTTCTCTCCGTGTTTCCAAAAAACGTCGTTTAGGGCCTCAAAACGGCTCCGGAAGTTTAGGACCTGAAAAACTGCTAAAAATAGTAAACTGTGCCGAAACTGAAAAACTGAAAGAGACAATGGTGGAGCCCCAAGTGGAATAGGCGGGTGACCACCAATATCCACCTGGATCATGTAGGGTTAAACATGAGGATAGTATGTCTTAGGTAGGTATGTAAGCCTCCTATATACTTGAGAAAAGTGTCTTGGCTCTGCAAATATACCCCTAATAAGAGAGCTATTCTCCTAAATTCTTGGGTGTAAACTTGTACATTTTGTCCTTCAATTGTTTAAAATTTTTCCAATCCATTATGGCTTTCTACATGTGATCTAATGGATAAAACTATTGTTTTATTGCAGAAATGAAATCAATCCATCATAGAATCATCTTATCATGTTTCTTGATCTCCTCCTTTGTCTTGGCTTCCCACCATACAAGTGTTGCACCTTCCATTCTCAATGAAGCTAGTTGGATTTTGGTATCATCATCATGAAAGTTTTGGATTCTCAAATAAACCTCCAATTGCCTAATCCAATTATCTAACTTTTCTGCATTGACTTCACCATTAAACATTAGCAATTCAAACTTAACATCAAGTTTTAGAAAAAGAATTTTACCAGTGTTCTTTGACTTGTATGGTTGATGTACTAAAGATGAAGTAGAGGATGATGAGGATGAAGATGAGGGTGATGACAATGACCTTCCACTGTCTCCATTTCCTCCATTTCCGTTCTTTGATTTATCTTCATCATTTTGACCTCTTGATGATCCCTATCCTTCCTTGTGAAGTTTGGTCCTTTCTTCTTCTAGTTTCTCATTCATTTCTTAATAAAGGACTCTAACCATCTCATTCAAGTAAAGAAATTCTTTTCTGTACACTCTTTCTTCCTCTTTGGGATCCATCTCTTCATGGATTTCTCCTTCTCCTAGAGGCATGCTTAATGCTACTTCTGCTTCTTTTGGAGGTGAACTAGGTGGTGGAGAATGTGGAAATATTTCCCTCCTTTTTTGTGGCTCACTTTGAGAACCTCTTGCTTCCACCAATTTTCCTTCACCTCTCTTAAGCTTGATCCTAGTAAGCATGTGAACACTTGCAAACAGTTAAACAAATCTTTGCACACAAAAACAACAGAGAATAAACTCTAGCTCCAATACCAACCTGATCTGAAAGGATTGTCTTAGTTTGTTGTGCTAAGTGTCTTTTCAGTTTTAAAACATGTACAATTTGTCTCCATTTGTTTGTTTAAGGAATGAGTAAATTAACCATGAAAAATAGATGAATTTTTGAGTTTTAAGCATGAAAATAAGCCTAAATAACACTGAACATAAATCTATAATAGAGAAATAACATCACACATACGTTTTACACAACAGGAATGATGAACTAGTTTACCCCTCCTGGGCTACATCTACTGGTCCAGCTCCCAATGGCATGTCCCTCTTTTTCATTATGCTCAAAATTGCAAATATGTGTGTTTACAAGCCTCTAATGGTTGTTTTCTTTGCACTAGTGGCTCCAGAATTCTCAAATTAGTCTAGGTAGACTCTTGTTTCACCCAAATTGGTCAAAAATTGACCTCCCTATCCATTTTCCCTATCACAACAACAAATGTTCCACTAAATGTGGAGAACTGTAGTTTAACTGCAGTTAGAATAGTGAATTCCACCTAATTTGACTTGCGCGTTAAAACTCTGCCACATAAACCATTAGCATTAAGTTGGATGGTTAGGGGCAGGGTGGTCACAAGCCGACCCCCCCCTATAAAACCCACATTTTTAACATTAAAACTCTGCCACAAAGGTGTAGCAAAACCCAGAGTAGGAAGAGTTCCACTAATCATTGTTTGGGTGGTTAAACATGTGATAACTTTCAGTTTAAAATTTCATGGGTATTTCGACTGTCAGAGTTAATTGTCGTGGTTTTCAAGAAATGTAACGGTTTCGACATAACATGTGACCACCTTTAGGTGTCATCGGGTGTTACAGTTGTATAAATCGTCAACCACAACATTCATCCCGATTGCGCATGTGATCATATCAACGAAGTAGCCAGAGTCATGGTCTTGGGAACCGGCGGAGGTAACATTTTAGTGTTGTGGTTGTTAACCCATACCCATGTGACCAATACAACGGGGTTTCCAGTGGGTTGGGATTGTTAGCAGTTCCACCCCCCCCCCCCCCCCACCACCACCACCACCCCCAAACTGCCACTTTGTAAACTTTAAATTAAAACGGAGAACCTATTAGGTTAAGTCACTGTGATAGCTCAGATGGCAGAACTCCTTGCTGCTGCGCCGGAGGTCACGGGGTCGAACCCCATCAACCCCAATATAATTTTGACCCTCCGTACAGGGGACACATGGCAGCCTCTGTGCTAACCACATGTCACCCATCCAATGGACCAGAAATACCAACATACAACCAAATCAACACCCCTTAATGTGCCACGTGGTGAAACCTTACCAGTCTGGAGGAAACAAAATATTCTAAGAATATTCCATTTTTGTTGACTATACCTGCATGCTGATTGGGCATCCCAATTACTCCTGTCACAAAATTTTAGTTGTTTGGGAAATCGATCAAAATGCGATATCTCCCTCACACGACATCAGTTTTTCGAACCATTCACTGTGCCGAAATTAGAACGACGAGACATACCCGGTCACTCAGGTTCGATACAGTTTTGAGCACTTTCAATTTTGAGCAAACTTTATGATCTCCTAATCAGCAAAGGCTTTAAGATATAAATTTCATGGCATGATTCATCATAGGGTTATCGAGAGTTTTCTCAACAAAACATAATATAATGTATTTAAGCATAGAGAAAGGATGAAGAGAAGAAGCAAGGACCTTGAAGGCTATTTCCTTAAAAGAGAGGGATGCAAGAAGTATTCACACTCCCTTCCCTCTTAGATCTTTCTCTAAAAGGGATGAATTAACAAGAGAAAAAGTCATGGATAAAAGAGAAAATGAACTATGGTTTTAAAATGACATGTTCATGAGTATAAAATTGTAATATATTCTAAAGAGCTTCTCGGATTATCCACAGTATCGCGAAACATTTGTCGACGTTTCAAATCCCGACAAGGATCCATCTTCAGGACAATGGAATGAAGATATTGAAGAAGGGTCATAATTCATTAATAGTGAAGAAGGGTATGACAGGGGCCGACCAGAGAAATTAATATTTAATTTTCTAATTTTTTAACTTTTAATTTTAATTATAAATTTTTTTTCTTAAATTGATTTCTAATTTTAATAATTTACCCATATGAATTAATTTATGAATTAATTTTTGATAATAATAAACTTATTAATTACTAATAAGTTTGTTATTTCAAAAATGTTTATTAAAAAATTTAAATTCTTTTTTATTTTAAATTGATTTTATTATGTTTAAAGTTTATGATTTTAATTTAATAAATTAATTTAATTTATATTTTAATAAGTTATAAAGTAGCTAATTATATTTGTATTGACATTTTATTTTAATATTTATTTTATTTCATTAATCATGTTTATTATTTTATTTTATTAACTATGATTATTATTTAATCTAATAAATAATGTTAATTTATGAATTAATTTTAATTTTATTTTAAAACGAAAATAAACCAATTATTTACTAATAAGTATTAATATTTATTTAAAATGTAAATAAATATTGATACAATAAATAATTTATTTGTTTTAATTGATTAGTTATGTTTATTGTTAAATATAATAAATAATATTAAAGTTAATTTAGGACTTAATTATCATTTTTAATATCAATAATTTGTAAATAGTTATTTATTATTTTTCATTAACTAGTTAATATCTTAATCTAATAAATTAAATTTAATCTAATAAAATTAATAATGTTAGGAGGAAAAATAAGTATTTGCTAATAATGATTATTAATAAATTAATTAACTTTTATTTTATTAAATAAAATAAAATAAAAATTAACTAATGATAATAATTATTAAAAGTAAGTTTCTTATTTATGAAACCATCACTAAAAGAAAAGAGACAAACCTAAGACAATTTACCTGAAAAGCTATACTTGGGAGGAATGTGCATTCGAGGAACAGATTTGTCAAAGAACAGGATGCCAGTTGTCACCAATTTCATATCCCCCATCCCTATTAAGGTTGTCTGGATGTTTTTTAATCTCAATGGCCTCTCTTACTTTTCTTCTGTAATAGTGATATTCTCTTGCAATTATCTTTGCATCTTCAAGATGCACTTGGTGTTTAGTTTTCGAAGAGTCTTCCGCAAGGGCAGAGGTGCAAAGTCGTTCATACTTAATATCAGCTCCGTGCTCTTTGAGTCACTTCTGGAGTGAACCTCTGGTTTCACCAATATAACTTTCCCGCATGAACAATCAATTTTGTACACTCCTTTAAGTTGTTCTAGGCTTATAGCATCTTCAACTGATCGCATTCTTTGTCTAATAATCCCCGTTGCTGAAAATTGTGTGAAAATATCATTCTTCCTTAGAACCTTGGCGATTTTATCAGTGACACCCTTAATGTATGGTAGAAAAACCCTTCCTCCTTTTCTTGAGGTTCAAGGCATTTCTGAGGTAGGATCGTGCCCTTAGCTCTTTTTAGGGCCTTTTTGATATCTCTTTCTTTATAACCCAAATCCCTAAAAACAAACGATAAGTGGCTGATTTCTTTGTTAAGGTGTTCAGCATCAGATATCCTCATGGCTCTAACGGCAAGGGTATTAAGGACACCAAACTTCTGAGCTAGATGATGGTAGGATTCGACATGGAGATAACTATCAGTATGGGTTTTCTTCCTGAATACACGGTGCCCAAGAGTTCCATCATCATTCCTAATGACAAGAACGTCCAGAAAAGGAATGCACCTATTTTCTTCAGTTTCCATAGTAAAGGAATGCTTAAAATTAAATTAAGCATCTCATCTATAATTATCTATAATTCGCTATAAGAAAATTTAAATATTTTTAATAAAACAAATAAATAACAATATCATATATAAATTAACATATATGTACACTGATTTAAAATATTTTAAATTATAATTTTGCTTGATTTTATGTTAAGTAGTTCTAAAATGAAAATAAAAATGAATCCATATGTAAATCGAAGAAAAATGTTGTATGTGAATATTTACATGAAATTCATACCCAAACTTAGGGCCCATTAAATAAATAGAAGAAAATAACAAAATATGTAAAGGGCTCGAAAAGAAAAAGTGGCGTGAATGACCTTTATTTAATTTATGTTCGAGCATTTGGGTTTTCTTGGCGGAAGAGCAACGTGCATTGCAATAGTTTTGAGTTATAATTCCAAGTTATCGATCTGATTTTTGGGTAGCAACCATTCTGGATACAGTTGTTTGAGCTCTCTTAGTTAGATTTTTAAAGATGTTAACAGTGGCTCGGAAGGATGAAAATAATGAACAGGCTTTGAAAAATCACGTGTGTCATCCCCAAACAAGTAGAGATTGTGCATTTAAACTTCTCATCTCTCCTATCTCTCAGACCCAGTAAGTCTCCATATACATCCTAATGCTCTTCCTACTCATCTTTACGACGTTAAGTAAAGTAAACCTCAGCATGATCATGTCTGAAAATTTCCTTGCCTGTATTTTACCCTAAAATTTTCAAGATGTGGACAATTAGTTTGTTTGGATCAAGGCTCTTTTTTGTTTTGATGGATGTGTTTGTAATTTATTCATATTTTTTTTTTCCTCTAATGTTTTATAAGAATAACTGTATTTTCCTGAAGCCTCTGTTGCAAACTGATACATACAGTTTTGCAGTTTCATTGAAGTTTCTCATAGTTTGTAGATGCCCTCGTGACAGAACCTTGTACCATAGAAATTCATGTAATCAGAATCTTATTTATACAGGTTGGCTCTACTCATCATAGCTCCTCATTTACAAAATTCTAAAATTCCAAAATACTCGCAAATATTTACAAAATAGAGAACTGGCCATTTTAACTAGAGACTCATAGTTCTACTGAAAATATTGTGTGTATAACCCAGGGGGGAGAGAAATTATGTGGTCCATAGGGATAGCTCTCATACGATCCTGAGTATATCTCTTCTGCTATGGCTATTTCCACTGGTTTGCCGTCATCAGGTAGCGGTTAGGCTTTCAAGATGGACAGGTCACCCTGCAGTTGCCTTAGAATGGCACTATCAATTCCTTTTCCAATAAAGAGTTGTTGGAGTTGGCTACAGATGTTACACAGGTTGGTATTCAGTTTTTTTCTCTGATCATTCATGTTCAATTCCATGTCGCTCACATATTATTTTTCGGATTTTGATAACATTTCCAGCTTGAGCTCAATGTTTTGAATACCCAAAATTACATGATCCCATTTTTCTCTGTTTAGCTCCATTTTTTCCAATATTGATTCCACTAGTTTTAATTGATTTATCCACAACTTGTAGGCATGAGCCTACACTCTACCATACAAGTATTTTTTCCTCCTGGAGCTGAGTTGTTCCAGGGTAGGGGCAGGCATCTTCTGTTTTCTCCCCCTTCTAAAAAAGAGGGGGTTGGTCTCCATGGCACTTATCAAGCACATACTCATGTGCATCTCCTTCAGATGAGAGTGAGGAATGTGAAGGAGATAGAGTTGACTGGAATAAGGGTAGGGTTGCCCCACTGGGGGGCTTGGGGGGGGCGAGAGGTGTGGGGTGATAGAGGGAAGGTACCTCCATGCCTTTTGCTAGATTTCCTCAATCTAGATGACATTTTCAAGGTTCATGTCAATTTTTTTATTCTGGTGATGGGATTGATAAATTGATTCGACCTATCCTCCCATCCGTTTGACTTTTTGACTGTGTAGTTTGATTTGGATGAGAGCAGAATTTTACAATGACTTTTTGATTTTCTTTCCTATTTTTCTATTTTGTTAGCTGATATTATAGCATGGTTGAATCCAAAGTATCGTTCTTCTAGGATCTTTTTGATCCATTCAATTCACAACTGATACAAAATTGTTGCCTTATTTTCCAGGATACCATTCAAGAGGTTTGAGTCCCTTTGATTTCTACCGATGTGGTGATTATGGGTTGTGCACCACATAAACCCCCCTTGGCTACGGTCACAACCTATGTTTGTGTTATCTAAAGTTTTGAAAATATATCTAAAATATGTGAACTTGATTTCTCCTTTTTTGTGCATGATTACTCCACTGCTTTGTACTTCACTTGGATTACCACTTGCGGCTCCATCAAAATTGAGCTTGTATCTTTTAGTTTCTACTGGGTCCAAGGTGGCTTCAAGGCTAGATAGAGTCTTAATCTATACATGTCAAGGGTATGGATCATGTCTTAATCCATTATTTATTATTGATTTATCTTCATTTCTTTTCATTTTTTGTATGCACCTCACAAAATCTAGAGGCAGTTAGATATTACCAGTATAACTACCTGGAAAATGATTTTTTGAAAGCACATTAGCTATTGATTCTAATGATGCCATCTTGAGAGATATTATTCATAGTTAGTCTTACTGCAAAGCACATAAGACACATCGATATTCTCCATAAATAAATCCTTCATTGGAACCAAGGGATCTACACATACGAATAGTGAACAATGGGATTTTTCTTGATGTTTATACTTACAATATTTTCATAAGAGTGTTGCCTATCTACTAATGTGGATGAAGCTTTTGGGTTCTTTTAGGATATTATGAATAGGAAATGCAACCTGGATATTGTTATATACAATACCTTGTTTGATGTGCTCTGTAGAAATTGTAGCAAGATGCATATAAGTTGTGGAATAGGAACAAGTAAGATAAGCCCTGGTGTTGTGCCCAATGTTGTGGCTTACGATATGATTCATGATTTTTTCCTGAAGGATCACTTTGGAAAAGTGTTCAGCCCTCTAAATGAGATGGTTGGCTATGGTGTGAGCCCAAATGAGTTTGTGTAATACCATCACTTAGGATCTTTGTAATGTGAATAAGTTTTATTAAACACATAATATTATTCATAATATGATTCAGGGTAACTTTAAATTGGATACCTTTACTTGTAATATATTGATGAATGCTTAGTGCAATGCTGGGAATTTAGAAGAGGTGCAATCTTTTCATAATATTAGAATGAGTTGTTTGCACCAATTCTGTAACTTAAAATATTTTGATTAGGATCATTTATAGCAGAGGAGAGTTTGATAAGGTAGTTGAGATCTTAGATGGTTTGTTGTAGAAGGGCATTTTTCTCAAGGCAGCAAATTGTGTATCGTTTAGATACCACTTATAGTTCTATCTTTGCATATATTTGTTGACATAGGAAAATGAAAAAAGCAAAGAATATTTTTGGGGAGTTAATTAAGTAGAGAATTGAGGATCCTTCAATTTTCAAGGAATTAATTCATGTTCAATGCAAGAAAGGTACGGCCGAGGCAGTTTTTTCACTCCTTATGATAATGTTGTGGAGTAATCCTGGAACTGTTTCCTAGATAGTGATAGTTACCCTTAGGCAAAGCTTCTTACTAAATGACAACCAGCCAGTATGCAAGGAACACTTTTTATAGGATGTTGGAACGTGGACATGTGCCCAAGAACCCTATTTCCCAGATGTTGATCGATACTATTTTTAGGAATGGAAGAGCTCAAACTGCAAGTAGGGTTATCAAAACTATGAGAAGGATGTGAGACAAGACATTGATGATTCCAACAAGGTTCTAAATGCACTTCTTTTCCATGGCCTTTTTTATTAAGATTTTGAACGCATTGAATTAATGTATGAAAATGGCTATCTACCCAACATGTATAAATGCCAAAGCACAATTATTCTGAGGCCTAGAGACTGGTTTATTTCATTTTGAAAAAGGTATTTTATTTAAATACTACAAATTATAATATTGCCATGAATAGTATTTTTCTTTTCCTCTTTCATAGAGTGAAGGAAAAGTGTAGGAAAATTGATCTGAGATGCTACTAAAAGTTGGTTATCAGCCACCAGAAGGAATGAAAAATAGAAGAGGCTAACTAAATTCAAGGAGATTGAATAGCATTGATTGTGAAGACACAAAGGCGATGCAATAACTTTTATGGGAGTTATAACTTTGTGAGTTCCTACTATGATTTTTCTTTATTAGTGATTTAATGGCTGACTCAAGATAAAGGCTATTTAATTGAGTTGGTTTTGACGAAAAACTGATTCAAATTGGCTGGTTTGATTTGGTCAACCGGTTTTATAATTCTCTTTGCACCACCAAGTGTTTGATTTTTCCATGGGTTCATCAACATCACTATGAATCAATTTAATGAAATGTGTTGCTATCGCTCTATTGTCTTAAAACTTAAGTTGATATTTATTCCTGCCAAATCTGCCTCACAAAAACTGATACCTTTTTTTTTTTTATGGCATACTGATCATCATGATGAAATCAATTCCAATGACCATATATCTCATGCCAATTTTTTTTTTTTTTTTACTGTAACATGTAAAAAATGCTCGTTACTTTCTTGAACTCTTCAAATTTGTACATATAGTTGTGGTGTACACTTCTGGCCATAATCTTATCATTCTTGTGTTTGATCAAATGTTTTTTCTTGTCAAAATAACAATGAACTTCTTATCTGCAACCTTGTTGACAAAAAGAAAATTTTCCCTTAGACCAGGTTTACAAAGAATACCATGATTTTAATTGCATGACCAAGTTAGGTCATTATTTTAACTGCATCACCTAAAAATCTCATTGGTATGTATTTTGTTATCACCTAGTCTCACTTTATTTTAACGTTCATAAAGTTTTGAAAAATTTCCTTTTCCTTGATGCTTTATTTTGTAGGTCAGAAAATGAGATACCGAACACATCTAGTGTTGCCACTTATTTGTGTTCAACCACGAGAAAATAGTCTATTTCATAGTGCAAAAACACTAAGTGTTGCTACTTATTTTTTTGCAAGCATGAGAAGATAGTTTATTTTGGTGTCATTCTTGTTTATAGTTTGACTACATTTTGCAAAATTGCTTCTATGCCTATCACCTCTACCTTTACTTCTACCTCTAGCTAATTCCTCTCCGCTTCATGTATATATTTAGAAAATACTATTGTTCTATGTGATTATTCTTTGAGTAATAGTTACAATATTTAGGCTTGTTGGTTTGAGAATGACCTTCAGAATCTTGTGCGTTACTCTTGAATTTCTATGTCCAGCTATTGTACTACCCATACCTCTTGACTTGCAATGAATTATTTATTCTCCTGGGAACTCACTATTAGGTCCTTCACCTTTAACCTTATTCAATCTTTGTTCTTCTTGTAGGAGAAATCATATGGTTCTTCAAATGATAGTACAACAATTTTGAAAGGGGTACATAACAAGGTTGAAAATTGTGATACATGCTTGGAAGAATTTAATAAAATTGTTACAACTTATTTATCTTCCATTAATTTTTTTATGAATTCTTTATCTTCAATTATTATTGTAACAGATTCTTTATCTTCAATAGTTGTATTAATTGGAAACCATTCATGTTGAAGTTTTTTTTATCTTTTGAACATGTTGTGGCACTAAATTTGTTTGAGACATATTTAAATTTAATGACTTTTTTCTTGGTGACAAAAAAGTTCGTTTGGTGTTTCATACATACTTCTTAATTCACACTATCATTCAACACCTGAGTTTGTGGCTCTTATATGTGGAAAATTATTTTCAACCACAATTTCGAGCATGAGGACACTCTTGTACTTCTTGTAATAATTTTTTATTAGCTTTGGTTTTGGTTATTCTGCGACGATAATCTTCTAGAGGTCACTATAAGGCATAGTTATCTCCACCTTTTGTTTCTAAGTTGGGTAATTATTTCCCTTTAATTTGTGTGAGTTATTATCTCATGAAGCATTGAATGCTTGTCATGTCTAGCTATATTTCTAGGTCTAATATTCTAAAACTCCAAACTATAGTGTATTATATTGATCTCAATGAATGGCCTTAGTATCTGTGCGTGTCCTGTTGAGAGTGTATTACCATCAATTATGTGTTGATATTGATCACTGTATTCTATAGGGGGATGGGATTTATTGACTTTTATAAGATGGCCTTATAGGGTTACTTTAGGATTGTGATATATATCACCTCCTTCTATCCTATCTCAAGCATGAAGGGTATTACACGTTTCTTAGATAACTATAGTCACAAAATTGCTAGTATTAGATCTATGAGGCAATGCTCCCATGTATGGGAGGCCATGAGACTGCCTTTTCCTTTGGAGACAACTATCATTTACCCTTCTGAAGTAAAATCTTGTGGGCCATTTAATATCACTTGTTTTCTCTCTTCATTGAAAGATTCATCAACCATGGGTGTTATGATAGTCATAGTGAAAAAAATTTTATGCTCCCCTAGGATAGCATAGTGGGTTCCTATTTTTCTGGAGTCTAGAAATTGATCATTTCTTTCATCTGATATTTCAACCTACAATATGCTATTTCACTTATACTGCTTAGTTTTTTCTCTTTTGAAATGGACCCAATAGAGCAAGCAAACGATTTTCATTGGATATATTTTTTCGAAGGAAAACTTCATTTGGTAGTCCCCTCTTCTTTGAAATATCTGAATGGAGTTCAGCTCAAACACCACCCACAATGTTGTTTGGTAACCCAACTGTATTTAGCAGGACTCAAACATTAGCCAGATTAGAACTGGAGACATCAAGATGAACTCTGCCTTGAAACAATCTGTTAGAACCAATTGGGATAAACTACTAGGAGCCTTCATTGGATAGTTATCTCTGCACATGTAAATTTAATGAAAAAATTATGTTAATACAATTTCCAGACATATTGAAAAGTTATCTTGCCATGAAATTTCAACTTTTTACCTTGTATCTTTTAAGCTTTTGTTGTATGTTTATAATTGGCAGTAAATAATTCAGTAAACAGGGCAATAAATAGTGTTGGTAGATTTATGTTATCCAATAAATTTGGGAGTTTCTATAAAATTTAAATGTCAATTATTTAAGCTAAAGAGCTTGACCTTCAACCAAATCAAACAATGGTATTTCCATTTCACTTTCTTTTTTTTGGTCACTGATGTTGAGGTGACATTAAAAAGATTATAACTATGTTTAATTTCATACTGATAGGACATATATTATGTTTAAGCTCTTCAAAATAGTTAATTTTTCTTATTCTACCACTTCTACTTGCAATGGCCAAGGATTGTAAACAAATTAAGGGTTTTTCATAATCTAATATGTAAACTTTGCAACTATAAAAATCCTTTCATGTTTCCTGTGGATATGTTGGTCTAATTTGACATAATTTGTTTGATGCAGTAGCCAGACTTCATTTTAATTTAAGTAGTTATTTTCCTATCCTTAGGGTTTTTCTTTATTCTTCAAATTCCTCACTCTATTTACATTTTCTGCATTTTAATATTAGCATCACAGCTCTTGGAGTTAACCTAGCGACGGAAGCATCTGGTGGGAAGGTTTCACATATTTTTCAGTACCTGTTGCTGACATCTTTGTCAGCATTTGAAGACTACACACCATTTAGATCAACATGCTACCCGAACTGGCATATGTGAATTTCGCCTTTTCATTCTCCCTGAGACCCATCGATGATAAGCACCTCATCTACTAAATACCTAAATAATATATTTCTCTTTGTTAATTTCCAAGAAATCCACAATGGTGATACAAGAATCAAAATTTGTGCAGTGCATTCCATTTGATTGACCACCAAGTCATCTTGTTTCCAAAACGCACACCCGATCAAAAATATTGCTAATACAACAGTTGGTGCTGAAGTCAAAAGGAGCTTCACTATAGTCGATTTCTTTCAATTACTATCACAATATTTCTGTTCAACAACATCTTCATTACCCAAATTCTCTTATTCTTCCTTGGAACATGGCAGTCTAGTATATAATTGGCTCTGATCACCCTTTGCATCAAATTAATACTTGCGAAAAAATGTCATAAGAAGAAATGTAGCGACGGAAGGAAGCCACACTGCCACCAAAAGAAACAAATAACCATCCATGTGTTGGTCTAATGGACTAACATGCCAGAATCTTGAAATTATTGCACTGCTTAAACCCAAGAATCCATTCCTCAATCCCAACATAGTTCCTCTGTTGGCAGGGAAATTGTTGACCAATTTAATAAATTTGGATCTAGGAGATTTGTATTTGAGTACATTATATGCGTATAATATTTTTTTTCCTTTTAATAAATTGTTGAAGTAAAATAAATCAAATCAGGTATAAAATTTTTTAATATTCCATAATGGTTTTGAGTCTGATGCTTCTATAGGAAATTCTGTGGTAATCATGTACATATAGTGTGGGAGTCTAGATGCTACATACGAGCTGTCTGAAAATTTTTTTGTAAGAGATATTGTTTCCTCCAGAGTTATATTGTTTGTGTATATGCCTAGAGGGGACTTGGTTTTTAGGTCTTGATACATTTTCATTAAATGCAACAGACAAATGTGTAGTTAGAGCATATAGCCTTTCTTTCTGTTCTGACTGCATGCAGTCACGCAAGGCTGGTGGACAAGTGTTGAAAATGGTTTGATTGCGTGATCCAAAAATACTGTGTTATGACTTCATTAGACCACTTTTCTTGCATGGTTGATATTTTTTGTTGTGATGGGTGAGGTAGGAAAACAGGTTCATGGTGACATCATTAGTGAGGGGTTTGAGTCAAATCTCTCTACTGGAAATTCTTGTGTTACTATTTATGAAAAGAATAAGAGAATAGATCATACATGCCATGGCAAAACAAGATGTAGTTTCATGGACTGCCATGATTGCAAGGTGTGCTAAAAATGGAATAAGTGAGGATTTTTTAAAGTTACTCTGAGATTTCTTTGAAGGTATTATGATATTATTAAGCAGCGACTTATGGAAGAAGAGAAACAGAAAGGATATAACAGTCACTCCAAGGCAGCTAAAGGGTGATATTGATATGCTTTTGAAAGAAAAGAAAAACAGTCACTCTAAGGCAGCTAGAGGGTCATATTGATATGCTTAAGAAAGAAAAGCAAATATTGAATTTAGCTACATTAACATAGAAGAATTAGCAAGTCCTAGAACAGGTATTGAAAGATACGTTTCTACTGACGAACTACATTATCAACTACACAATCTAAAGCAACATGCTTTTAAGAATTCAATAGCACTGGAGTAATAGCTAGAGACATTAGAGAGGGAATTTTCTAAGAAGAGATCTTTGTTAATGGAAGAGAGAAGTTCTCGTGTTGTCACATTGCTTCATGCTGCAGAAAGTTTAGAGGAATCCATCCAACAAGTTTCTTCTGATTTCCATTCTAAATCAAATTTCCTAACTATTGATTGCTTCCTTGTTACTCTTGTCAATGTTACCATAAAAAAATATTAACAACTTGAGGAGCTTGGAGATAAAACTTGAATTGTGTTGTTGTGAAAATGCAGAGATAAAAAAACTATTTGAAGAACTCACTTAGAAATTGGAACTCATCCAACAAGAAATAGAATCACCTGTTAGAGTACTTTATGAGACTCTCCATAGACTTGGGAATTTGATTGGACTACAAGATAGGATGGATGCAGAAAATGAAAAGGTGCCTCATTCTTTACAGGTTTAGACCAAGGACAATGAAGGAGATAGACAAAGTCCTTAGTCTGTCTTATTTTTTGATATCATGCCTGATGAATTAAATAAACTAGTTGAATAGTTGCAAAGAAAAACTGAATAAAGATCACAATTTTATACTATAGTGGGTGAGCTTGAGTTTTATTGATTTAAAAAGAATAAATGTATTTAATATCTTAGTGCCAACTGTGCAGAGTTGTTTAAAAAATGCATTGAAAATGAGACGGAATCTGAAGGGAAATGTGCCAGTTGGGAATTGTCTCTCTTGAGAAGAAAAATTTGTCCTGAGAGTTGGCTGTTGTTCCGACGTCGTCCTTATAACAGGAGGAACTGTTGAAGACACTCCCTATATGTAGTCACAATCAAATAGGAATTTGGATGCCATGTGAGAGAATTTGGTTACTATTATTAAAGAAGTTCATCCACTCAGAGATTTCACAAGTATTTTGCTTATTGTGCTTTAATGTTGTTTGTTATGTCCAATAATGTGTTTAAATTCAATGATATTGTGCACATTTATATTTATGTTTGTTTGTTAGTATAATTTATGCAGGGAATTGCATGTTGTAACGATTTCATGTTCATATCATATGCAGGGCATAATAAATTATTGGTATCAAAGTTGAGAATTAATGGAAGGGAAATTGGAAAACGTTGCCAGCGTGGACGAGGTTGGTCTGGTACATCACAGTTTATCTTCACAAACATCAAATCTGGGAATTATAAGAAGGACATGGCATGCTGACCCTGATTTATATCCTTGGGAATTATATCCATCCAAGCAGCCCTTCATCAATCCCAATACAGTTCCTCTGTTGGAAGGGAAATTGTTGACACAAGTCACAATAGATGATGTATTGTAATTTGTTTGATTGTTTACTGCAAAGCAAATGACTAAAAAAATTTCCCAAAGGGCAGGCATGGGCAATCTTTGTGTGAGGAACAACCATATAAGCATGTATCTGATCACATTCTACAGACATCCAACCAGTAAAACAACCCATATATGAAATTTACCATACAAAATTCCAAAAACAATGCCCACACATCCTCCTATGTCTTTGAATACAGATATGGTGTCCAACTGTTGCTGATTATATCCAAAACGAGTTTTGATTGTGTGAGAATAGACGCTGAAACTATATGATGCGCCTGCACAACATTTGATCCAAATATTGGCAGGTCTCAGAATAGATGATGAACCTACTGTATGTTTCTGATATTGCAATCATATTTTATTTTCGATATACTTTAGCACCATGTTTCATCATCCCTTGTGCTTTAATATAGAAATTTATTGAAGCTTTTTTACCCACAATCAAATTAATATTTCCACCTAGAATCAAACTATTACAAAATCTTGCTACACACAATATTTAACAAAATACAAAAGTTTACTTTTGTCTCAAGTTAAGACAATTTACCCAAAAATTGTCTTAAAATCCCCCTTTTTGTTGTAGTACAACTATCAATGTCTCTAGAGAGACAAAAATGTTTGTGTTATATATTGTCTTTATAGAGATAATATTTTAAGACAATTTAATTTGAGACACCTGCTTAAAGAAAATATTTAAGACTATACACAAGTTTTCTTTTTTCTCAAATTAAGACAATTTACCCAAAGAAACATCTTAAACATTGTCTTAAAAAATCCTTTGTGTTGTAGTGGTTTTGTCTTAAATTAAGACAATTTACCCCAAAAAATGTCTTAAATATTGTCTTAAAAAACCCTTTGTGTTGTAGCAGTTCTCTGACATCAACTATATCTCAGTAAATGTTTTACGGGTTGCAGATTGAGTTTGCAGAGAAGAACAAGCTTTGAGCAGAGTACATTTTGCCCATTACACAAACTCTGTATAATTCAGAAAGTTATATTTGCCCATCCTATGTATTAAATATGGGATGTCATGAATTAAATGTCTTAGATATATATGCTTTGAATTAAAAAGCATAGTGTAGTGGAATGTAATGTAGCCGATGTAAAAGAAAGTCATGTAAAAATCAGAAAGTCATGTTCGTTCATCCTAGGTATTAAATTTGGTATGTCATGAATTAAATGTCTTAGATATATATGTTTTGAATTAACAAGCATATTGTAGTGGAATGTAAGATATATATGTTTTCAATTAACAAGCATAGTGTAGTGGAATGTAATGTGGCAGACAAGGCATAGTGTAGTGGAATGTAATGTGGCGGACAAGGAGAAAAGCTTGGAGGAAATTTTGGTGGGAGCTTGAAAACAAGTTACAGATTTTACTATGTGTAAATTTCCCAACCCTAGTGAATGTATGAATTCTCATTTTACAGGTAAAGAAACAACTTAAATAAATATTTCATGATTTAAATTTATAATATACAGTTCTTGCACCAACATTCTATCTTACTCTGTTTTATTGATAAAGGAGCAACAACCCCATATGTGAATATTTCATGATTTAAAGTTATAATATATCGTTCTTACAGCGACATTCTATCTTACTTTGTTTCATGAGTAAAATTGTTTGATTTATTTGCTCGATTATAGTTGGGCAAGCAAATCCTCTCAGTGAACTCGTGGGTGTGTTGAGGAATTTCGCCTTCCTTTGAAATTTTAACAGTTTCGTGTAGTGGGATTTGAGCTCTTCCCTTCGGTGTCCATTCAAAAGGAATTTTTCATACAGCACCCTACACGGCGTTGGGCACGAGTAATTGGCATGTACGGACTCTTTAGACTCTTTAAGAAGAGTCCATACCATCCCCAGTTTGGCTGCCGTAAACTGTTAGTCGGTAAAACGCTTATAAACAGACGGGGTTGAAAGTGGAATGAGGTGTCAGAATAATGTTGGCCAAAATCGCTATACACACGGGGCTGACGGTGGAAGTTGTCTTGGTTCTTTAGGGTGACTTCGTTTGGTGCATGGCGCTATACAGACGGCGCTGACGGTGGAAGCTGGTATAGGTTTTTATGGCGAATTTGTTTGGTGCATGATGTTTTGCCAGGAAAGCTATACACAGGGGCTGACGGTGGAAGTTGGTATGGCTCTTTAGGACGAGCCTGGTTAAACATAAAAATTGAGTTTCAAAAGTGGACAGACCTCTTTATTCAATCGCGCCATTTGGCCTAGCCAAATAGGGTTTTGTTGGAAATTTGAAAAATTCCAGAACTCTTCCTCTTTAACACAGAGAAATAAATTTGCATACACAGTGACAGAATTTCCACATAAAAAAAATTCAATTTCTTAAAAAAAACTGTTACAACTTCTTCCTCACTGCAGAGGGATTTACAATAAAAATCTGACTGCTGCAAACACAGTTCAGAAAAAAAACTCTTCTCTGTCTTAAAAAAAACTTTGCTGTGAATTTCCAATTCACTGTCTCTGTTTGTAAAATTAAACGACTCTACGTTTTCCCAAAAATAAATATGTCTGTGTGTATATTTTTGTTTTACCTCTCTGTCTTTTTTTTAAAAAAAAAACAATGCTGCTTTATTGTGCTCATTACATAAAAATAAGGCCCTTCTGTTCTATATATATCGACAACAAAAAAACAATTACTGTTTGTAAATATACAAACAAAATATACGAAAAATAATTAATACGATTTGTTGACTAAATTGAAAAATTATCTTCCCATAGAAAATATTTGTGGTGTCATGATTTATGTAAATATGGAGATAAAAAAAAAAATTAATGGCAAATTACATTTTTAACGGCGGTGATCGATTTTTTTTCCTGAAATTTGGTGGCGGAACGGTGGCGCGCTGTGCACATGTGGCGGAGCCACCACAGCCTTGGTGGTTGCGGGGGGTATGGTCTTGGCCGTACCCATCAAATGGGTGACCCCCCGCACTAAATCTCAGCCACACGTTTGTGGTCAAAGGCTCCACGGCTGGTCAACTGCGGGGGGTACACAATTGTTAACTGTCGAGCGGTTTGTTATTTTATGAGCCGTGCGATCAGTGCCCACTGCTGTTGTTTAGATGCGCGCCCTCCTTTGTCCCGTGAGCACGTACGCGTGCTCCACTAACGAATACGTCCCGTGAGTTGGAATTATTCAACACATCCCTTAATTTCAGCTCTTTGAGCGTTCAGCTCTTTGAGTTTTCTGCATGCCCAAGCATTTTCTCAAGTGTTCAAAGCTTTTAAGCTGGTAGCTTTTGTGAGAATATACGCAAATTGATCCTCCGTTCTGTGATGCTACGAGCGGATCTGTTCGTGCTAACCAATTCCGTATGAAGTGAAGCTTGGTATCCGTATGTTTGTCCTCTTATGACGAATTTGCCCAAATAGGTACACAGCCCATTTTGAGCTATTGTCACAAAATATCACTGTCCCTTTTACCTGTTCTTGACATAAGCTTCTCAACATTTTCCGCATCCAAACTGCTTGACACGCTGCTGCTGTAGCTGCCACATACTCTGCTTCTGCCGTAGACAATGCTACAATGGGTTGTTTCTTAGAAGCCCATGAAATGGCTCCTGAACCCATATGAAAAACATAACCGGAAGTGCTCTTCCGATCATCAACACTTCCAGCCCAATCACTGTCCGTGTATCCAACTAAATCTGAATTTTCTGAAGTAGTATAAAAAATACCAAAACTTTTAGTACCTTTAACATACCTCAAAATCCTTTTTGCTGCTTGCCAATGTGCATCTTTTGGCTTTTCCATGAACCTGGAAATCAAACTAACAGCATGCATTATGTCCGGCCTAGTTGCAGTCAAATACATAAGGCTGCCAACTATGCTTTTGTACAAACTAGGATCAAAATCCTTGCTGCTGTCCTCTCTGCTGAGTTTTAATCCCATCACTGTGGGAGTGATTGCTGCTTTGCATTCCTGCATGTTAAATCTTTCAAGTACCTCATTAACATACTTTGCATGTGAGATAAAAATCCCATTTTCATCTTGTTCTACTTCTATTCCCAAGAAGTATCTCAACAAACCCATATCAGTCATCTCAAATTCTTCTTTCATGACTGTTTTAAAATGTTCAATAAGGCAATCATCATTACCTGTAAAAATAACATCATCAACATACAAGACAACAATCAAAATTTTACCATCTTGTTCTTTGATGTAGAGGGTGGGTTCTCCCTCACACTTCTCAAAACCATTTTCCAGTAGATATGAATCTATCCTACTGTACCACGCTCTTGGCGCTTGCTTCAGCCCATAAAGAGCCTTCTTCAGTTTGCATACCTTGTGCTCTTGGCCTTTCTTCTCATAGCCGAGAGGTTGATCAATGTAAACCTCTTCCATTAACACTCCATTCAGGAATGCTGACTTCACGTCCATTTGGTAAACTTTCCATTTGTTTTGTGCTGCTATGGACAACACTGCTCTCACGGTTTCCATTCTTGCAACCGGTGTGAAAGTTTCCTCATAATCTATCCCATACTTTTGTTTATAGCCTTTGACTACAAGCCTTGCCTTGTGTCTCTCTATCTTGCCTTCAGCATTACTCTTGGTCTTGTAGACCCATTTAACACCAATGACATCTTTACCTTTTGGGAGTTCAACCAAATCCCAAGTTTTGTTCCTCTCTATGGCATTTATTTCCTCATCCATAGCTTCTATCCATTTCTCATCCTTGATGGCTTCTTCGAAATGAACAGGATCATCAACATGACAATATAAAGAAAACAAAGAATTGATACCTTCATTTGTTATATCTTGTTCATAAATCTCTTTCAAACTTCTAAATTTCTTACCTCTTACAGTAGGTGTATTAGTGCTTGAAGAAGCACTTGAATTTCCTCCTTGTGGTGTGCTTGGAGAAGCACTTTCATTTCTCCTCAAGGGTGTACTTTGCGGTGTTGGTGTTGCTGTTTGGGGATGTATTTCAGCCACCTCATCATCATTCTCATCATGAGATAAACAGTGTTTAACATTCACTATTTTCTCTATGCTTCCATCCCAAGCTTCCTCTTCAATGAACTGAACATCCCTGCTCACAAGAAACTTCTTGCTGGATGGGTTATATAACCTGTATGCCTTGGATTCCTCACTGTATCCAATGAAAATAAATTTCTCCCCCTTGCTGTCCAACTTCTTTCTTAGCTGATCCGGAATGTGTGCATAAGCCACACATTCGAAAACCTTCATGTGTGTGACACCTTGCTTTGTGCCACTCCATGCCTCTTTTGGCACTTTGTTCATAACTGCTTTTGTAGGGCACCTATTCAAAATATACGCTGCACAATGTATAGCTTCAACCCAATAATAATTAGGCAAATGCTTTGCCTTTAACATACTCCTTGCCATGTCCATTATGGTTCGGTTCTTCCTTTCGGCTACTCCATTTTGCTGCGGAGTATATCTAGTTGTAAACTGCTTTTGAATACCATTTTCTCTACAAAAACGTAGAAAATCTTTAGATATATACTCACCTCCTCTATCAGTCTTAAGGACTTTGATATGCAACCCACTCTAGTTCTCAACAAGTGCTTTGAAATTGCAAAAATTTTCAAACACTTCACTTTTGTTTTTCAAAAAGTAAACCCAAGTTTTTCTTGTAAAATCATCTATGAATGTTAACACATAGTGGCTGCTTGCAAGCGATGGAGTTTGCATCGGTCCACACACATCTGAGTGGACAATCTCTAAGGGTGCTTTTGCCCTTATGCTTTTTCCGGAAGGAAAACTTTCTCTGTGTTGTTTCCCAAGAATACAACCTTCACAAAGGCTGTCCGGTTTCTCTATCAATGGTAAACCACTTACCATTCTTTTTCTGTTCAACAAATTAAGACCTCCAAAGTTGAGATGTCCAAATCTCAAGTGCCATAACCAATTATCATCCTTTGGTTCGCTTTGGTAAGTCTCTTGTGCAACTGCTGCTTGCTCTTCACCATTCTTCAAGTCTGCTCTCATTCTGAGAGGGAACATCTTGTTCCTTGTCATCTTCACTTCAGCAATACATACTTTGCTGGGTGGTTTATCCATGATGGTACAAACATCATTATCAAAGAAAACATTATACCCCTTATGGACAAGCTGTCCAACACTTAAGAGGTTACACTTCATTCCTGGAACATAATAAACATCTGCTATGGTTTTCTTTGCACCTAATCTTGTCAAAACATTTACATCTCCTTTTCCCATAACAGAAACTTTGCTATCAGTTCCTAGTGTGACTTGTGACTGCACACTTTCATCTAACATATAAAACATTGCTAAGTTTCCTGTCATATGGTTGCTACAACCGGAGTCTAGAAACCATAAGTCTTCATTCTTTTCTTCAGCCATATTACAAGCTAAAAACAAATTGTTTTGACTGCTATTTTCTTTAGTGAAATTTGCACTAGTTCCACTTCTCATATCTTGTTTCTTCTTTCTACATTCATTAGCATAATGACCATATTTCTTACAATTGTAACATTGAACATTGGATTTATCATACCTTTGTCCTTGATCATTCTGTTGTCCACTTTGTTGGCTGCCTTGGCCTTGATGCTGATTGCTGCCCCTTCCTTGAGCATTTGCTGGACTGTTCCTTCCACCTCTGTTCTGGCTTCTGCCTTTTCCTCTTCCTCTGCCTTGCCCTCTTCCTCTTCCGAAAGACATCTGGGCCTTAAAGGCTTGCTCAAGAGATGAGTTTTCACTCCTACTCAATATCTGTTCATGGGTAATCAGTGATGCATGTAATTCATCCACTGAAAACTTTGTGAGATCCCTTGTCTCTTCTATGGTGGTGACAATCACATCGAATCTTGAGGGTAAACTTCTCAAGAGTTTTTCCACAATCCTCTTGTCTTCAATAGTTTCTCCATGTGATCTAATTTGTGTGACCATTCCAATCACATGAGTGAAGAATGAGTCAATGTTATCTGACTCTTTCATGCAGAGAGTCTCAAAGTCTCTCCTCAGCAACTGAAGTTTTGTTGTCTTTACTTTCTCCATTCCCTGATAAGCTGTCTTGAGAGTTTCCCATGCTTCACTGGATTTCTTAGCTGCGGCTATCCTTGGAAACACACTCTCATGCACTGCTTGATACAAGAAGAAAAGAGCCTTGGCATCTCTCTTCTTATTGTTCTTCAACTATTCTCTCCCTGCTTGATTTAACATAAAAAACTCTGCATCATCTTTTTGCTCTTCAAAGCCATCCTCAACTAATTCCCATAACTCTTGGGAGACAAATAAAGCCCTCATAGTTATTGACCAGTAGTCATAATTTTTTCCATTGAATTGTGGGAGATGGACATTTCCCAAACTCATACCTGTGCTGGCTCCAGCCATTCTGCACTCTTAACTATGATGTAAAAACACTTGACTGTGTGCTTAAATTACTAACTGTTCTGCAACAATTACACAAAGACTGTATAGAAAAATACCTTCGAATTCTTTTTGACTGAACCTTCACTCTGCAGGAGAGGCTGCTGCAAAAACGAACTCTGTTCCTTCAGCGTATTTGACCTTCAAATAGCCTGGATTGGCTCCGATACCATGTTGGAAATTTGAAAAATTCCAGAACTCTTCCTCTTTAACAAAGAGAAATAAATTTGCATACACAGTGACAGAATTTCCACATAAAAAAAATTCAATTTCTTAAAAAAAACTGTTACAACTTCTTCCTCACTGCAGAGGGATTTACAATAAAAATCTGACTGCTGCAAACACAGTTCAGAAAAAAAACTCTTCTCTGTCTTAAAAAAAACTTTGCTGTGAATTTCCAATTCACTGTCTCTGTTTGTAAAATTAAACAGCTCTCTGTTTTTCTAAAAACAAATATACTCTGCTGTGTATATTTTGTTTTACACTCTCTGTCTTTTTTTTTTATAAAAAAAAACAATGCACTGTTGTGCTCTCTGTTACATAAAAATAGAACTGTTCTGTTCTATATATATCAGCAACAAAAAAAACAATTTTGTTTTATAAATATATAAACAAAATATCTGAAAAATAATTGATGCAATTTGTTGACTAAATTGCAAAATTATCACCGCTTAGAAAAATATTTATGGTGTCATAAATTTATGTCAGCACCGATAAAAAAAAAATTAATGGCAAATTCTGTTTTGCTGGCAGCGGTAATTTTTCACGGTGGTGGCGGAACGGTGACGCGCTGTGCACATGTGGCGGAGCCACCACAGCCTTGGTGGTTGCGGGGGGTATGCTTATGCCCGTACACCTCAATTTGGTGACCCCCCGCACTAAATATCAGCCACACGTTTGTGGTCAAAGGCTCCACGACTGGTCAACTGCGAGGGGTACACAATTGTTAACTGTCGAGCGGTTTGACCCCCCGCAAACCGTCGATCAATGCCCACCTGCTCGATGTTTAGCTCCGCGCCCATCAACCTGTCCGCCGACCTGTGCGACGTGCTCCACCTGCAAATCGATCCGGCAGTTGGAATTATTCCAACATGTTTGTCATGTCCTGCACTTTAATTGTATGAATTAATAAACCCCAAGATTAAAGCCTTGGCGTGGGATATTGGATCTCGTTGCTTCGTCAAGACGCAAACATCAACTTGAGTTGACGTTCATTGGCCTCAACGAACCATAATTCTCGACAAACGATATTTTTCCATGAAAATGGAGGGTTTTTTTTAGCACCATCCGCATGCAGTAACTTTTTCTGATATGCCCCTACGTGGTCATATCGCTGATATGATCTGTTCCTGTTCATAAAATGTTGAATCCGATCCAACGACTCTTTGACAATCTCATCAGTCATATTTGCAAGGCAGAACCTAAATCACCCAGGCTCACTGCAGTGGCAAGAAGAACATGGAGAAACATTCAACCCAATCTCTTTTAAGATAGAGTAGTCTACCCAGGCAACGTTTTAGCCCGGAAATCCTGCTCGTCAGAAAACCTTTGTTGACCGTTCACGGAAACCTGATGTCTTTTCACCTAGACGATTGCTCTTGGGATCACCACATGACCCTGTCAGAGTTGAACGTACATTTTCAGGCGGCGGCCACCATTAACCCTCAGCGCAAAAATGGATACATCGCGGGCTGCCACTTAAAATTCAAATTTTTATTGCTCCAAAATTCGCGCGCGCCCAGTTGAAATTCAAATCTAAACAAAACATGGCTTCTGTTACAACCATTTCCCCTGTTTTCGATCATTTGGTTTTCCACACAGCCGGACGAGATCCCGCATGGTGCCCACGCGGACATTCTACATGACAATTGAGGTCTGTTTCTCGGTCAAGGGTCTTGATGTGAGGGACATTGTTGTGTTATCTGGTAATGAATCTCCAATATTTTCGATACTCACCTCTATTCTTTTCTCATTTGTTTATTATTGGGATTGACTTATATACAACAGGCACAGGTGCCCACACTATCGGGAAGTCCTACTGCAGCTCCTTTAGCAACAGGCTTTACAATTTTACAGTAAAAGAGGATATGGATCCATCCATGGACAAATATTATGCTGCTCAATTGAAGATAAAATGCAAGCCTGGAGACAATAAAATAAAACGATAGTAGATAGTAGAGATGGATCCGGGTAGCTTTCGAACATTTGAAACACATTATTACGTGAATGTAAGGAAGAATAGAGTCCTCATTCAGTGCGATGCTGCCCTTCTAAGAAAAAACGAGGCACAAGCATATGTCAACAAAGAATTACAGGGTACGTCGTTCTTCTCAGATTTTGCAACGTTGATGGAAAAGATGGGCAAAATCGATCTGCTCACAGGCACTGCAGGCCAAATCCGAGGACACTGCCCTTTTATAAACTAACTTGATCTCGATTTTCTTTGAATTTATTGGCAATCCCCTTGCCCAACTATGCACTCGTTATTCTCTTTGAAAATGTTTACGAACTTTCACGCTCAACTGTAACGTGCTTCTTAAATTCTTAAATTTCATTGTGTTATGATATCGTGAACGTGCATTGTCTATTGTGACATCAAAAAGCTGTATTGTCTATTTTTTCACTACATCACACACCATTTAGATTTTTATAAAAAATTAACCTGTGTATTGTCTATTTTCTCACTGCATTAGCGTTTTTAGTTTTTTTTTTTTAAATAAATGTTTAACGCAAATTAATATTGGTTGATTGAGGTTGATATTTAAATCTTCCAACATTAATTACTTTTTATATATTTTATATATATTGATTTTAATTTTAGATTAAAGTAAAATTATTTTAATAATGTATTATTTGATTTAAAAGATTTTATAATTATTTTAATAATGTATTATTTGATTTAAAAGAATTTGTAATTTCTTTTATATATGTAAAATTGTTTTTATTTTCATTATTTATTTTTTATATAAGTTATATAATTAATGAATAAAATAGTCTATGGAATTTTTTCAATTTTTCATTATTCAAGCTTGTAAATAATTGAAATTATTTACAGGTTTGAATCGTAAAAGCAACTCAACAAATATGCAACTACCTAAAATATTGGAGAGCAGTGAAAATTTGGAGGGAATGCTGAAATTTCGGAATATAAATTAATACAATAAGTAATAAGTAGATGACAAGAGTTACAACAAACTCTCAAGTAGTAGGAGTTCAAATCAACCCCTTTATTCTATTAAGATTTAGAAAGCAACTTCCTACATAGTACGAGTTTCATTTTTCCAGATATCAACCTAGCAAGCTATCCATGGCACCATTCACTCCTGAAAAAAACAAATCCTAATGAGCTTCATAAAGTTTCCATGTTAGCTTAATTTCTTCACATTTTATAGAGTAGGAGAGTAGAAAATATCTTTAGCACTTGGGCAGTTAATTGTTACATATCAGTAATCAAGGATAGCTTTTGACATTGTCCTATTTAGTGCATAGACTTAATTTTAGAATGAATGTAAAATTATTGCAGCAAGCTATACAAATAACAGTTGGAGAGAAGCACTAAAAACAAATAAATAGTCAACAAAGTATCTTTTCTCAAATCACTACTTACCCAAGCACATAGAAAAATGGCAACCATCTACTTGCTAGTTCCCAAATAGTAGTTCTCCTTGAATTAAACTTGTAATTTATCCACCCTGGGTCAACCCTATCTCATAATGGACTAAACATTAGAGAGGGGAAACAATAGAGGGAGACTCTTCTTCACTCAAAACATACTCATCCTCTGATGAAACTAATGCCAAAGAGGCATTGGAACCTACTCCAATATATATCTAGTTGGAAGTTTGATACATGCAATATCTTGAGCCTGCCAAACTTCTGCCCATGCTCATATTGGAAGGTCTAAAACCTGTATTTTCATATGCCCAAACTAGGGTGAGAACACGTTCTGGGCTTACTATACAACAAACAATATATGATTCACCTTAAGCCCATATATCTTATGTTAAAGGGATTGATCTTTCGGGGCAAGTGATCAAAGTTCTAGTCATTCCCATTTTATAAATATTGATGTAGTGTATGTACTTTTCAACAGCCAACAAGGTCTTCTATTAATTAGATATATACATTAAAGTTTTCCTTACACCCACCCTTACTTTACAGATGCCACTAACTTATCCTACCTCTTGAGGCAAGACTTATTCATATTTTCTAGCTATAAACAATGCAGCCATACCCACTAATGGAAAATTCCTCCACTGAATAGAAAGGTATCTATCAATGATGTTCACAGTGAGATACATGCAACTTCTTTGGCATTACTTCAAATCTAAGATGCACCTCAAAATTTTAAAATTTTAAATCAATATGTTTATTTATAATTTGAAATTTATAATAATCCTAAATTGAATTATTATTATTATTTAAAGTAATTTTATTTTCGTTAATTTTTTTTAAAAGTATAGATAAGTTCACCATAAAATGTATTGTTAAGGCATTTCTTTTAATATTGTTGGTTCCTAGTTTATGTTTATGTGTTATGTTTGGAGATGTGTGATATGGTTTTTGGACCCGATGAAACTAAGAGATTATTAATGATTTTGACCAAGACTATAATTCAAAATTTAATTATTGCACAAAAGGTACTGAGTATTAAAGTATGGGAGACCAAGACACCCACCCTTACTTTACAGATGCCACTAACTTATCCTACCTCTGGAGGCTAGACTTCTTCATATTTGCTAGCTATAAACAATGCAATGATACCCACTAATGGAAAATTCCTCCTTGAAACACACTAAACAGAAAGTTATCTATAAATGATGTTCACAATGAGATACATACAACATTTGTGGCATTAGTTCAAATTTCAGATGCACCTAAAAATTTTAAAATTTTGACACCAGGCCTAAGAGATAGTCCAAATAAACCTCTTTTCCACCTATGTTTGATAGCAAATGGAACTAGCATATGAAAAAAATTGTACCTCCATCAACCAATTAATCACGACTTCCCTCTTTTTTGTGTTAGTTTTATCTTGATTTCTCATATAATTTGGAGGTACACAACTCAATTTTGGTCAAGAAAAATCTTTTTTTTTCATTAATATATATATATAAAGCATTCCAATAAACATCCCATTTCACTACAAATGAATTTATTTATAACATCATCTTGTCTTCTTCAGACTTCTAGACTTGTGACATAAACATAATGATTTCAACATACTCTACATGCTATACATATGCCTGCAACACATTTGTCTGCTTGTTATGTATTTATGATAAGCCTCAGAAGCAAGACCCAAGAGGGCTTTTATAAGTTGAATCTGAAATTCGTTGATCGCTAAGACTGCTTTAGTAAACCAAACCCAAAATTGGTAGACCATCATAGATGCACTCTTCAAATGGAAACAATCCACAACTTCTATTAATTCATCCATGGTTGCTTTAATATTAGGACTCTCTGAAAATTCCAACGCAGAAAATTCCTTTGAAAATTCAAGTTGCACGATGCTATACTCCATTCTATGGATGCATTCAAAATAGAGCACTGGGTTTTAGGAACTGAGAGAAACCCTCTGATAAGTCAGGCTTTGGTGAATATAAAGGTTTTACCTTACTTTTTATATTCAGACCCAATAATAAATCAAGGTTTTCTGTACATTAATTTACTTTCTTCCCTTACATTTTCTTGCTACTCTCCATTTTTATAGAACACGAGTTATCGGAAATGTTAAGAAGCTTGACGTTCTGAGCCAAACCATAATGCCCTTTCAGGGATCTCGAATATCTATAGCCCATTTTCCCCGTGGAAGCCGCTTGATACCTTTGTACAAAGTCACCCTCTTCCTCCCGCTGCTTTTGGCTTAGGACTTTTTGAAATCCTTCAAAGGAGGAATTGCCTCATTTTCACCGCCTCAAGAAAATTCATGCTTGAAGTTGAAAATATTCTTGTTGGGCTCAATTTTTTTGCTTGTATTCATCGTCGCAACTGCCTGATTTATTGAAGGATTCTAACATAGCTCCACCATTGCTGAACAAATCAGCGAACCTCTGGAAATCCCTTGGAGTCATACACAGAGATCAGTTGAGGGGAATGAAATCCGCTGCGCCTTCTTTGTATTCTATTTTTTTTATTTATTTATCACTGACATATTCTCTGTAGGATGACGTAAGTTTTTATATTATCATGTCATGGGTATTTCCTTGAAGAATTTTTACAGGTATTATATATTCATCAAGATAATACTCAATGCATGATCTAATGTTCTGAAGAGTGAGAAAGGGTAGCATGACAAGAGCAGCAATCAAGGTGCAGAACAACAATAAGAAGTTCACCACATGAAGTCTTCAAGTGGGCAGCACTGCATACAGTCATTGTAAATGTATCATTGTACTGAGTCATTGCAAAAGCATCATTGTAAAAATTGTACAAGTGTCTATCTGACAAGAGTTGAAGAGGCAGTGTCGGGAGGTCTAAGATCATCATTAGGTGGTTGTGTCATAGTTGGGGTTATGGTCTAGTGTGTCTTCTTCTTCTACATCATTCTATATCATTGTAAAGTGGACCATTTTCCCTGGTACAAGATTCCATTCTTCTTTTATTATTCTATAGGGTAGTGCTAGGGTGAGTTGTAGCTCATTAGCTGTTGGGGAATCTGTTCAGTTGATTATTGAAGAATCTCAGGCATTGGAGCGTCCATCCAATGGGAGTTGGAGAAGAATGCTTTTCTAGATTCTAGGAACTTGGAGCTTTATTTTCAATTGGAGTTGAAGGTTAAAGAATTATTAGAAAAACATTCAGGTGGTTTTTGTCCTGGAGGGGGTTTCCATCTTAAGAACTGTGTGCATTTGTGTTCATTTTGTTTATTTCTATCATTGTACAAACACTGATAATAATTGAAGATTAACCAATGCTCCAAAAAATTAATCTTCAATCTTCAATCTTCAATCTCCAACCTATCCAGATCTCAGGTCATACCACATAAATGTTTTATGTCTATGTTGAAAGGAGTATATATGCCAATTGACCAGGGGAGTGTAATAAAGACATATGTTCGATCTATGTACCTAGTAGAAACTAGTAGTTAGAAAATTCAAAATAGCTGATGCTGAAAAAAAATGAAATATCAAAGAAACATTGGAGAAAGATCCACCACCCCAGAACAATGGAAGCCGCAACTAGAGAAACAAAAACTGAAAGACCAGCCTTCCAATGGATGAAAATATTATGTCAGCGTTCACAACATCACAACACCAACATCCCAAACATTTCCACCATCTATGGTGAGCCACTTCTACCACAACCCTAGAACAATGGAAGCCACAACCCAATAAACAGAAACTGTAAGTCTAGCCTTCCAAAGTATGAAAAAAACTAGTAGCCTTCACAGCAGAAAAAACATCAACATCCACAACATTTCCACCATCAGTGACAACATCGAAAACTGAGGTCTTTGTATTGAAGGAGGTGATACACTTCTTCCACAAAAGAGAGAAACTCTTTGTTTCCACGCATGGACCAGTATCAGTGTCAGAGCCAAAGAAAAATATAGTAAAATAGTTTGTCCAAAAGGACATTGGTCCTCAGACGATATATCCAAAAAATTGCAACAGTAACGAGATACAAAATGTATAGTGGACGGAGGAAAATGATGACAAGCTGAAAAATATTCGAGACAAAGAATAGTGTGATCGTAGAAAGGAAGGAAACCAAAAACATGTCCAATTTCCATCCAGAAATGAGACAACCCCCCCCCCAAAAAACGTTGATCGAGTGGCCCCAAAATACTAACAACAAACCAACAACCTCGACAGGAGCTAGTACATCCTGGATAGTCTCGAGCTACCACGTCAAAGTGAGGAAAACAATCCTATGAAAGCCTCAACTGGATATAAAGTCGTTAAAGGAAACATGGACGCATAACATACATACCATAATAAAAACTAAGAAGTCGCGTCTCGTAAATGTGTTTGAGCATGCATATTACGAACCTGGGCCTTTACAGGACTCCATAACCGTATTATGAGTTCCCCCATAGCTCACAAAATTCAAACTGCTATGTTCTTCAAACTTCCGTGCGAGAATCAAGAATATGTCTAGGAGACTGAAGAGATTATTAGATATATGGTGTTGTGACCATGGCATGCAGGAAACCAAAAATCAAACCACCTCCTCGAACTAGCTTTGTGATGTGAAGAATAAATAATCTTAAAGTGTAACAAAATCCCAACAAACGTGACTTCATGCCATACATGTGGGACATCCTAGATGAATAAAATAGTGTGCTTAATGCCATAACAACATATAAATATTGTAACAATTTTCTACCAAGTGTAACATCCTCCTTAAAGTCTTCAACATCCAAAAATTATTATTATTTTCTTAATTTTTTTTATTCATTATTTTTTTTTGTAAATTTGGCAAGACTGCATCTTCATCATGTCAAATATATCACCTCGATTGGGAATTGAACTAGTGACTTCACATCAAAGAACCCAATCACATTGTTTATCTAAAACCTCCATAGACTATTTTATTCATTAATTATATAACTTGTATAAAAAAATAAATAATGAAAATAAAAACAATGTTACATATATGAAAAAAATTGCAAATTCTTTTCCTCAGGACATCACACCATTTAGATTTTTATAAAAAATTAATTTGTGTATTGTCTATTGTCTATTTCCTCACGACATCACAGAGTATTTAGAAACATCTCTCCCATACTTTAATACTCAGTACCTTTTGTGCAATAATTAAATTTTGAATTATAGTCTTGGTCAAAATCATTAATAATCTCTTACTTTCATCGGGTCCAAAAAGCATATCACACATCTCCAAACATAACACATAAACATAAACTAGGAACCAACAATATTAAAAGAAATGCCTTAACAATACATTTTATGTTGAACTTATCTATACTTTTAAAAACAATTAACGAAAATCAAATTACTTTAAATAATAATAATAATTCAATTTAGGATTATTGTAAATTTCAAATTATAAATAAACATATTGATTTAAAATTTTAAAATTTTGAGGTGCATCTAAAATTTGAAGTAATGCCAGAGAAGTTGCATGTATCTCACTGTGAACATCATTGATAGATACCTTTATGTTCAGTGGAGGAATTTGCCATTAGTGGGTATGGCTACATTGTTTATAGCTAGAAAATATGACTAAGTCTTGCCTCAAGAGGTAGGATAAGTTAGTGGCATCTATAAAGTAAGGGTGGGTGTAAGGAAATCTTTAATGTATATATCTAATTAATAGAAGACTTTGTTGGCTGTTGAAAAGTACATACACTACATCAATATTTATAAAATGGGAATGACTGGAACTTTGATCACTTGCCCTAAAAGATCAATCCCTTTAAGATAAGATATATGAGCTTAAGGAGAATCATATATTATTTGTTGTATAGTAAGCTCAGAACGTGTTCTCACCCTAGTTTGGGCACATGAAAATATAGGTTTTAGACATTCCAATATGAGGATGGGTTGAAGTTTGGCAGGCTCAAGATATTGCATGTATCAAACTTCCAACTAGATATATATTGGAGTAGGTTCCAATGCCTCTTTGGCATTAGTTTCATCAGAGGATGAGTATGTTTTGAGTGAAGAAGAGTCTATCTCTATTGTTTCCCCTCTCTAATGTTTAGTCCATTATGAGATAGGGTTGACCCAGGGTGGATAAATTACAAGTTTAATTCAAGGAGAACTACTATTTGGGAACTAGCAAGTAGATGGTTGCCATTTTTCTATGTGCTTGGGTACGTAGTGATTTGAGAAAAGATACTTTGTTGACTATTTATTTGTTTTTAGTGCTTCTCTCCAGTTGTTATTTGTATAGCTTGCTGCAATAATTTTACTTTCATTCTAAAATTAAGTCTATGCACGAAATAGGACAATGTCAAAAGCTATCCTTGATTACTGATATGTTACAATTAAATGCCCAAGTGCTAAAGATATTTTCTACTATCCTACTCTGTAAAATGTGAAGAACTTAAGCTAATATGGAAACTTTATGAAGCCCATTAGGATTTGTTTTTTTTCAGGAGTGAATGGTGCCATGGATAGCTTGCTAGGTTGATATCTGGAAAAAATGAAACTCCTACTATGTAGGAAGTTGCTTTCTAAATCTTAATAGAATAAAGGGGTTGATTTGAACTCCTACTACTTGAGAGTTTGTTGTAACTCTTGTCATCTACTTATTACTTATTGTATTAATTTATATTCCGAAATTTCAGCATTCCCTCCAACTTTTCACTTCTCTCCAATATTTTAGGTAGTTGCATATTTGTTGAGTTGCCTTTACGATTGAAACCTGTAAATAATTCCAATTATATACAATTTGAATAATGAAAAATTGAAAAAATTCCATAGACTATTTTATTCATTAATTATATAACTTATATAAAAAATAAATAATGAAAATAAAAACAATTTTACATATATAAAACAAATTACAAATTCTTTTAAATCAAATAATACATTATTAAAATACTTACAAAATCTTTTAAATCAAATAATACATTATTAAAATAATTTTACTTTAATCTAAAATTAAAATCAATATATATAAAATATATAAAAAGTACTTAATGTTAAAAGATTTAAATATCAACCTCAATCAACCAATATTAAGTTGTGTTAAACATTTATTTAAAAAAAAAATCTAAAAACACTCATGCGGTGAGAAAATAGACAATACACGGTAATTTTTTATAAAAATCTAAATGGTGTGTGATGTAGTGAAAAAATAGACAATACAGCTTTTCGATGTCACAATAGACAATACGCGTTCACGATATCATAACACAATGAAATTTAAGAATTTAAGAAACACATTACAGTTGAGCTTGAAAGTTGGTAAACATTTTCAAAGAGAATAACGAGTGCATAGTTGGGCAGGGGGATTGCTAATAAATTCAAAGAAAATCGAAATCAAGTTAGTTTATAAAAGCGCAGTGTCCTCGGATTTGGCCTGCAGTGCCTGTGAGCAGATCGATTTTGTCCATCTTTTCCTTCAACGTTGCAAAATCTGAGAAGAACGACGTACCCTGTAATTCTTTGTTGACATATGCTTCTGCCTCGTTTTTGCTAAGAAAGGCAGCATCGCACTGAAAGAGGACTCTATTCTTCCTTACATTCACGTAATAATGTGTCAAATGTTCAAAAGCTACCCGGATCCATCTCTACTATCGTTTTATTTTATTGTCCCCAGGCTTGCATTTTATCTTCAATCCGTATCCTCTTTTCCTGTAAAATTGTAAAGCCTATTGCTAAAGGAGCTGCAGTAGGACTTCCCGATAGTGTTGGCACCTGTTCCTGTTGTATATAAGTCAATCCCAATAATAAACAAATGAGAAAAGAATAGAGGTGAGTATCGAAAATATTGGAGATTAATTGCCAGATAACACAACAATATCCTTCACATCAAGACCCTTGACAGAGAAATAGACCTCAATTGTCATGTAGAATGTCCGCATGGGCACCATGCGGGATCTCGTCCTGCTCTGCGCAAAACCAAATGATCAAAAACAGGGGAAATGGTTGTAACAGAAGCCTTGTTCTGTTTAGATTTGAATATTTCAACTGGGCGCGCGCGAATTTTGGAGCGATAAAAATTTGAATTTTAGGTGGGAGCCAGTGATGTATACATTTTAGAGCTGAGCGTTAATGGGGGCCGCCGCCTGACAATGTACGTTCAACTCTGACAGGGTCATGTGGTGATACAAGAGCAATCGCCCAATGTACGTTCAACTCTGACAGGGTCATGTGGTGATCCAAGAACAATCGGCCAGGTGAAAAGACATCAGGTTTCCGTGAACGGGCAACAAAGGTTTTCCGATGGGCAGGATTTCCAGGCTAAAACGTTGCCTGGGTAGATTACTCCTTTTAAGATTATCTTCCACAGACTAATCTCTCCTTATTGATTACGGGATTGCAGAAGATGTTTGAGATCCACCCAGCAGAACAAACCCGCATTGCTATTCAAGGAACTAGATGAATGTTCCTCACCGACACAAAAGCAAGCAACTTTCTTAGATTTGCAGCGTCCATGGTGGTTCCTAATGGATTTGAAGGATTTGGTATCAAAATCCCCTTCACTCCTATATTTCGAACTATGGAATTCTGATAGGCTGCTTCGAGGGCCGGTAGCCCTATCTGGAAATCGTTGCTACTGTTGCAGTGCACGGGTATGAGTTCCACTCCTGTACGCCATATTAGATCTCTGTAAAAACTGCAGCAACAAAGGATTCAATCAATTGGATTTTCATTTTAGCAGGGGAAGTTAATTGTTATTATGATAATAGATTAAAGTAATCTAGTTAAAGTTTAAACAAACATGCCTTTGAACTTCTAGCACATACAAAATATTAACTAGTTATGACAGTGTAACAATACGTATTGGTTAGTTAACACCGGACTGACACTACTAAAATCAATTTTATTGACAGTTTATAAAAAGAGTTTACCCTGGGTAATATGGGGTGGGTACTAGAAAGGCTTTCCCATGCTCAGCTAGACAGAATGTCAACACCGTGTGGGCTGAAGTTGCTCCAACAACTGTAACTCCGTCAAAGTTACTTTTCTTCCTCCAGATTCTTCCATAAACATCGCTATCGCTTACCTTAACCATTCAGACAATAGTCAATAAACTTTAATTCGACCCAAAGGCATTTGCATTAAAGAAAATACATTATCTTTTGGTTTCATCACAGGATATAAAATTCAAGAGTGGAAGAGAACATGTCAAGCTTGTACATGAGTTAGAAGTTTTGAACTTTCTGCAATTAGGAGGCCATGGTAATTTTGATGAAGAGAAATATTTTGGATGGAAATTGTTTTAATATTTTGCTATGTCTTAACATTAAGATAGATAATTATCTTAAATCGGTTTTAATTCATGATTTACAAACGGCTTAAAAGAATGAAATCTCATTTCACAGGTGAAAAAGTTTACATCTCAATAAACTTGCACTTGCTATATCTCAAATTAAAATGAATTTAGGTTGACTTTATTATTAGTTATAATTAATTGAAATTAAAAATATTATTTTTATATTTTAGATATATATTTCTAAAATTTTATGTGATTTGACTAAGTTACAATGTTTTGTTAATAATTATTACAGTTAATTTTTATTTTATTTTATTTTGATAAAGTCAAAATATTTACTTGTAATTATAACTAGTTTTTAAGGGCACATGTAATTTTTTACAACTTTTTTCTTTCTTTTACATTTTGATTTTGAAATGGTTTTTTGGCAAATGATATATGCTATTGGTCCATGATATTGTAACAAAGCCTATATACTAAGATAATAATATCTGTAGAAAAAGAAATGAATTCCATGGTTAAGAATCTTGTTATATTGTACATTTATCTAAAATATTATGTTTTAATTTTAAAAATGTTTTTGAGTATGTGGTATTGATAATCCATGGTATTGGCCCATGGTATTATAAGAAATCATATTTAGAAATTAGTAATTTCCAAAATGAAATGTGATGAGTATTCATGGTTAAGATTCTTATTATATTGTAAATATTAAATTTTTATGTGCTTAAATTTAAACATGATTACATAATCATTATTTTAATATATAGCTAAAATAAATCTTAATTTATAACTACTATTTTATATTATATATTTTAACTACTATTTATAACTACTTTCTTTTATCTAAAATAAATTGTTTGTAATTTTAATAATAAAAACAAAATAATAATTAAAAAAATGAATATAAAAAAAAAATAGCATGTAACATGTTACATTTATTTTATATTTACTGTTGAACCTATCTAACTTTTAGCATTTACTTTATACTTGGTTGTAGAGAGTGTATCACATCTAATATTTACCTTATACTTTGATGTAGAGAGCCTCTCAACACAATAAAAAATACTCCAAAATAATAATAATAATAAGTCTTCTACCCGTTTAGAGTCTTCTTTGGTACATGATGGGCTTCTTCTTGAGGTTTTTATATTTTTTTTTTTGGGAAATTCCTCCCTTAGTTGCCCATATTTCTACACAGGCAAATGGTTATGGTCGTTGATTTATGCCAGTCTAGGCTACATGCAAGCCATAAATGTATATGAAGATTACCAAAATTTTGTAGGAGACACTAATACTGATCAATCTCAGCAGGATCGATGTATATGAAGATTACCAAAATTTTGTTGGAGATCATACCCACTAATACCGATCAATCTCAGCAGGATCATGGCCACATGTCAACAAATCTGTATGATAAGTTGGTCATATTTGCAACAATAACTCTTTTCCAAAAAAATGCATCAACTAGAATTCCACAAATGGGAATTCTCTAATTTGTAGCTCTTCCGATGCCTCATCCTTTTGCTTTCTGTCTGGGAATTCTCTAATTTGTAGCTCTTCTGATGCCTCATACTTTTTCTTTATGTCTTCATCAATGGAGTAATAGCCAGCCTGTGTATTTCACTAATCAACCTCAACATTACACAGTTTGTTTATCAAATGTATTGAGGGAAAAATAATTTCTACAATATTAAAATTTTGCAGCTAAATGTCTTGTCTGGTTTTCCTGCTTTGCAGACTAGAAGCCAAAGATTATATGACCTTTTAACAACTCAATTTATGTCTTAATTTTTTTTTTGCTATGAAGGGGCATAACTGCAACACGGTTACCGCTACAGTTCGAAATCTGACAATTCAATGGATAGAAACTATGACTGCGGCCCTTAAGAAGGCCTTCGATAGTGGCCATATATTCATGCAAACATTTCGTGTAGTGGGATTTGAGCTCTTCTCTTCGATGTCCATTTAAATGGAAATTTCCATACAACACTCTACTGACAAATTTAAGAACAGAGAGAAGCAGAACACTAGTAGAACATTGAAGTGTTGAATTTCATGAAGGGAAAAAATATATATACACATTTAGAAACACTAAAATTTAACTAATTCTTAATTGATTTCATAAATTGATTCTTTAACAGAAACTGATTCTTTAATTAGCTTAATCTCTAACACTCCCTTTTAATCTTGAGGGCTATATTGATTTTATACCTAACTTCTTATATTGGAATTCAAAATTAACTTTTTCTAGCAGTTTGGTGAAGATATCCGCTCTTTGTAACCACAAAATTTAAAAACAATATCATCATTTTGAACTAGTTCATGATGAAGTGAAAACAAGTGTTGATATGTTTTCTTTTTTGATGAAAGACATTATTTTTCGACAAATAAATAGCAGAAGTGTTGTGACAAAAAATTGAAATAGATTCATTTTTTGAATAACCAAAGTCAGAGAGAAGTCTCTTTAGCCACACTGCTTGACATGATGCTGAATTTGCTAAAACCTATTTGACCTGTATTCGGCCTCTATTGAAGATAACACAACTATGGGTTGCTTTTTGGATGACCATGAAATCAAATTTCTACCAAATAGAAAAGCATATCCAAAAGCTCTTTTCCGATCATCAATACATCCTGCATAATCATTGTCTGTATAACCAACAAGCTTAATGTTTGTGGAAACAACATATCATAAAGCATGAGTAGTTGTACTTGCAATGTATCTTAACACCCGTTTTCCAACTTTCCAATGAGAGTCTTTAGGAGATTCCATAAACCTAAAAATTTGACTAGCTGCAAACGCTATATCTGGTCTAGTAGCTGTAAGATACATAATATTGTTTTAGCATTCTTAGCAACGGTGATTTTAATAAAAATAGAGTATCTAAGAAATTTAAAATGCATGACTTCACTCTACCTTCTGTAATATCCCCTTTCTTGATCCCGTCAAAGTGGATAGAATTGACCCATGGTATTAACCCATGGTATTGACCCATGGCATTTCTTCATGGTATTTTCCCATGGTATTGACCCATGGTATCTCTTGTTGGTATTGACCTATCAAGCCTATAAAAGGGGAGAGAAGCTAGGCATTTGGGGCATTCTGGATTATCTATTGTATTATGTTTGGGTTGAGAACCTGGCCTGGCGAGTTCTTTAATTGATCCCGGGATGAAAACCCCGCGGTAATGTTTATTTGGTGGATCCATTCATGATTCACAATTGGGCTTCAATTTCTTATATGTGTTGTGTTCTGTGTTTTTATATGAAATACCTAGATGTGTTGTTTTTATTGTTTGCAGTCCTTGGGATATTTTAGGTAATTATCCATGTGCATCCTGCAGCTAATACACATTACCACAGGAACTTGGTGAAATTTATTTTCACCCTAGCTAGCATTCTCATTTCGGTGAGTATTTATCACCTAGATTTGAAATTTCTTTTTAGTAAATTATTGGGAGACATAAGTGAATGGAAAATCATTTATAGAAAATGTAGGTTAAATTTGCTTATGAAAAGAAAATATTTGAAGGAATAATTTGACAAAATGTTTAAGCAGCATATGGCCTCTTATGAATAAATGTACCCATGATATTTATTCATTTGTATGGAATATTATAAATGTACCCATGATATTTATTCATGTGTATGGAAGATTCATATCTTTCTTGCAAATATGGTCATTGTTGAAAGGATGGAAAGCTATTGCTAGACAGGGATCATTCTCAGGTTTCTCATTAGCTAAGTATTGAGATCCATTGATGCCAATGTCGTTATTTTATTTTTGGAAACGCCACAAGAATCAACATAATGATATATCAGTCGATTCTCTGGGCTACAATACTTCTGTGGATCAAAGATGGCAACAACATACAAATCAGAAGCAAGAGCACAGCAACAGGCCTTTCTCTCGAAAGGTCTATGTTATCCTTCAGCAGTCAAAAGATATCCGGAAGGAAGATGTAACAAGCAAGTGTCTCTTCGAACTTGGATCCAAATTGCAGGGTACAAAGTCAAAAGATGTTCTCCTACAGCTAGACACATTAAATGCAGCTTTGAGCTTGATAGATAAATCAGAATGGGAAGGGTCAAGTTGGGCCTTGAAGCCATCCATGCTTGCTTTGATACAACCTAGGTTCTTGGAGCATTCTTGTGAAAAGGTTAGACTCACGGTCGCCTCTTGTCTCAGTAAAATCATAGCCTTAACAGCACCGCTATTGCCCTACAATGATGACATCATGAGGAGGACTTTTTAGGTAATGGTAGAAGCACTCCAAGGGTTGGAAAACACCACCGTTCTTACTTTTTACCAGAAGCGCAAAATTTTGGAACGCATGGAGAAATTCAGATTTGGTATGCTTATGCTGGATCTAGAGTGTGATGATTTAATCCTTCAGATGCTCCAATACTTCTGCAATGGAATTACAATGTCTCATCCAAACTACTTCAAAACATACATGCAAAATATAATGTCTCCGATCTTAGGAGAAGATAGGGCCATCTGCGAACAATTGAGATCCAAATTTTTGGCCATTTGGAGGAAGGAGCTAATTGCATCACCTGCTGCTTATGAACTAGTTGAGGGGTTGATCAAACAGAGCATCAAACTACTTAGAAAGAAGTTAACCAAGGAGGAACTAACAAAAATTTGTGGAGACAGCAAAAATGAACTAAGGAGGAAAGGCTTATGCTTTTTATGCAAGGGAGTTTGGGCACTTGACCATTCATGTCCAGATAATAAGGAGGCAACAAGGATAGCAAAATTATAGACTTCTTCAGATCATGGGGATTCATCCATAGATGGGTTCGTTGGTTTTCAGGAGAGGACCTATGAAGGATCTGAGCAGTCAAGTACAAATGGTGAACAACAACACCATGCTCTTCAGAGAAACTTGCAGGAAAAGTTGATTAGTCAACTTGACAAAGTACATGACGAAAGGAAAGATGCAATTCCTCCTGATGATGTGGTAGTTGAATCTATAAATACAATGGAGGACATCCATAAAGAGTATGGGCAATCAAGTATAGACAATAGTCCACCAGTACATCCATGTTTGACAACCAGAGAGAATGGACAACTGATCCTCACATGTGAAGAGGTCCAGGATGAATACACCCAAGGAGAATCAAATGAGGAGCCAGTAGTAATGAACTGATATGATGAGCATGATCATGCAGGCCAGCAAGACAAAGATAGTATGCAAGATGATTCATTTCTAAAGGGCCAATCAAATATTCAAGTTGAAGCAGTGGTCGTGGGGCATCCAGTGCAATCAGATACAGAGACAGTCCGCATGGCACTAGAATTTCCTGTAGAATACTTTCGAGAAAGGATCAAGCATTTCAAGACAGATCTTATGTTGTTGAAACAAAAACTCTGGACAATCCGAGATATTGCCTTACAGGAGAACAGAAAAATTGAGGAACTCATAGGGGTATGTGCCGAATCAAAGACCAAGTTGTCTAGTGTTGAAGAACGACTCAAATCCCTCATAAGGCAGCAAGAGGAGTACGATTGGGAGTTCCAGAGAAGCCCTCTACAGGAGTACATAGATAAGTCTTGCAACACTACCAACAACCCACCTTTATACATTGGGAAGAGAAGGGAAGGGTTCTCCAACTGCATCAGGTTGGGTAACCAAGTAGAGAAGCATGAATTGAGCATCGAACAACATCAACATAGTAGATTTGCAGATATTCATCCCTCCCCAAGTCTGGATTGGCGAGATATTATGAGTTGGTATTCTATCGATAGGTTGATTCTTTGGAGGATACTCACAGCCGAGGGCATATTGCCGCTTGGGCCCTTTGGTGCGGACAACGATGGAGGGTTAAAATGGTACCATAACCCACAGGTCCCAGGATTTAGGTGGCATTGGGATCCAGGAGAATCCATTGGGGAAATGATTAGCCAAAGGATTGTTTGGGATCCAGGTATTGAAGGATCCATTCAAGACCATTCAAAATGGAGGGCACATCAGATTGTATGGGATCCTGGTATCCATGTACAAATGCTTCTGTTATGGATAGAAGTGGATCGCTTGAGGACAAGCAATCTTTGGGCGAGAGGATTTGTAATATCCCCTTTCTTGATCCCGTCAAAGTGGATAGAATTGACCCATGGTATTAACCCATGGTATTGACCCATGGCATTTCTTCATGGTATTTTCCCATGGTATTGACCCATGGTATCTCTTGTTGGTATTGACCCATCAAGCCTATAAAAGGGGAGAGAAGCTAGGCATTTGGGGCATTCTGGATTATCTATTGTATTATGTTTGGGTTGAGAACCTAGCCTGGCCAGTTCTTTTATTGATCCCGGGATGAAAACCCCGCGGTAATGTTTATTTGGTGGATCCATTCATGATTCACAATTGGGCTTCAATTTCTTATATGTGTTGTGTTCTGTGTTTTTATATGAAATACCTAGATGTGTTGTTTTATTTAAAATTTTGATCCTTGGGATATTACACCTTTTTTCTATTTAAGTTCATCAAATTGTTTTCCTTGAGCAACAATCATTCACGCAATTATATTTGCAAATAAATAGAAAATCTTTCGGATTAATCACATCATTAGGATTTGGTAAAAAGATTTTCTATCTATTTACATTGTAGATCACAAAAGTCTTAGATCTAACAATTATATTTGCGTCAAGTTCTGTGAACCCCCAATTCTACAGTTTCCCAACAAACTAAACCTTGTAAACATGATTGCATTTTAAAACTCCAAAAATCATAATTTTTTCCACTAAATAATAGCGGACTGACTTGTAAAAATCATGTTTAAAACAATCAGAAATCTAACTCAAAACAATACCCTCTCTCTATGTCAAAGAAATCTAAGGCACTCCCTCTATCAAGTAAAAGACAGAATCCTTTGCTACTTTGCTACTATCTTAAGCAAAGCGCAGGGACAATTTGCATATGTAACCAATTAGACTGGAATTTTCAAACTGAATTCATCACAACAACAATAATTGTCACTTTATATTATTTAACTATGCTCTCATAACGAACTTTAATGTTACTCTCGTTCATCCCACCATTCATACTTATGAGCTTATGAGCTCCTTCAATACCAAATCAGATAACATGAGTGTAATCCAGTCCAATTTCCAGGAAACAAACTATGAAACAAATTTCGACTGCTGCTCTGATAGCATGACAAATTTAAGAACAAAGCAAAGCATAACACTAGCAAAACTCTGAAGTGTTGAATTTCATTAAGAGAAAAAATATATATACATTCAGAAAAACTTAAATTTAACGAATTCCTAACTGATTTCAGAAACCGAAACCGATTCGTTAACAGAAACCTATTCTTTAACTAGATTAATCTCTAACTTACACGGCGTTGGGCATCCGTAATTGGCATGTACTGAGTCTTGAGACTGTTTAAGAAGAGTCCATACCGTGCACAGTTTGACTGCGGTAAAGTGTTAGCGCCTAAAACGCTTGCCTAAACACACACGGCGACCACGGGGGTTGACAGTGGAAAAAGGTGTCCGAAGGCTCATACCGTCCACTGCTTGGCTGGCCAAAAACGTTTGACAAAACGCTATACACACGGGGCTGACGGTGGAAGATGTTATGGCTCTTTAGGGGGAATCTGTTTGGTGCATGATATTTTACCAAAAACGCCATACACACGGGCTGACGGTGGCAATTGGCATGGCTCTGTAGGGCGCGTCTGTTTGGTGCATGAGGGTCGTCCTATCTAGAAACTTTAAATGTTTGCCAAAAAAAACGCTATACACACGGGGCTGAGAGTGGATTTTGGCATGGCTTTTTAAGGCGAGTCTCTCTAGTGTATGGGGTTTGGCCCATCGGGATCCTCTTCAAAAGCCCATGGTGTTCCATCGTATGTAGATCCCTTTTGAAAGCTGCCGAAATTATAGATGACATAATAAGGACGCATAGGAAATAAGAAGAAAATATTACTTACCATTTTGATCCACACCAATTTCGCCACGTTCGCCACGTCTGTAATATTTAAAACTATGTTTTACCATTTTTGACATGAATCCAAATTCAATAATTAAGGTGCAAAATACCTCATCAGATCTTTAAATAATTGTAATTGAATTTGATATGTTACTAAGTTTTAAGAGTAGAAGTTATGACATTATCACATCCCTGATGCGATTCACATCAGACATCAACATTATTGTGAAATTGCAATACATTTCTACGTGGGTGTTCCAATCAAATGAAAAAATGGTTGTGCCATGTCTTGCACACTCGTTTTTTTACTGAGGAGAATTTCACAGCATGGAGAGCTGTGATCTGGGATTTAGTCCCTATCCCTGATGTAATTCACATGAGACACCAAAGTTATTGTGATATTGGAATACATTTCTATGTGCAGATTTTCACAGGATGGAGAGCTGGGACTTGGGATCGAGTCAGTCTGATTGGACATCCAGCAGCTCGATGAAACAAATAAATTGAATTCGAACCTGGAGAGATCCCTATATTCACAGGCACCAAATAGGGTTTATTATGTCCTGCACTTTAGTTTCATGAACTAATAAACCCCAAGATTCACGTCTTGACGATGGACATTCGATCTGATTGATTCGTCGATAAGCGAACATCCACTTGAGTTGACATTCATCGACCTCAAGGAACCATCATCCTCGATGAGCGACATTTTTCCATTAGAATGGAGTTTTTCTTTAGCACCATCCTCATGTATTAGCTTTTTGTGATATGCCCCTACGTGATCATATCTCTGATTCCTGTTCTGCATAAAAAGCTGAATCCTGTTCAACGACTCTAGTAGGATCCCATCGGTCATATTCGCAAAGCAGAACCTAAACCACCCAGGCTCACTGCAGTGGCAAGAAGAACCTGGCGAAACATTCAACCCAATTTCTTTTAATATTATCTTCCATAGTCTAATCTCTCCTTCCTGACTAGGAGATTCCAGAAGATCTCTGAGATCCACCCAGCTGAACAAACCCGCTTTGCTTTTCAGGCAATTGATGCCGGCAACACGCAGTCCAGAGACGAACATTTCGTGTCTTTTTGTCAGCCTCCTACTGTTCTCTACTAAATATTTTCTTACAAATTCAGTGTCAGAGAGCATTGAAGCAAGCAAATGTTGTGTCTGTGAAGAAACCAAGGAAAAACTGGACATTCTACGGGCTGCGGTAACGACTGTATCGTTGTAAGAGTAAATGACTCCTACTCGGAAGCCCGGTAGTCCTAGGTCTTTTGACAGACTGTAAATAATATGAACAAGCTCGCGCTGAGATGTTTTTTCGGTGGCCAAAATCTCCGCAATGCTTGTGAATTTTGGAGATGAAAAGACTGATCCCGAATAGATCTCGTCGCACACTAGATGAATGCTCTTCTCCGACACAAAAGCAAGCAACTTTCTTAGAGTTGCAGCGTCCAAGGTGGTTCCTAATGGATTTGAAGGATTTGTTATCAAAATCCCCTTCACTCGTATATTTTGAGCCATGGCATTCTGATAGGCTGCTTCGAGGGCAGGTACCGTTATGTGGAAATCGTTGCTACTGCTGCAGTGGACAGGTATGAGTTCCACTCCAGTGCGCCATTTTAGATCTCTATCAAAACTGCAGTAGCAAAGGATTGAATCAATCGCATTTTCATTTTAGCAGTAGAAGTTAATTGTATTATCATGATATTAGATTAAAGCAATCTAGTTAAATCATCTAGCACATACAGAATATTGACTAGTTATGACAGTGTGAAGCAAAAATACTTATTGGTTAGTTAACGCCGGACTGACACTACTAAAATCATCTTTTGTTGACAGTACTATAAAAATGACTTTACCCTGGGTAATATGGCGTTGGTACTAGAAAGGCTTCTCCTCGATCGGCTAGACAGAATGTCAACACCTCGTGGGCTGCAGTTGCACCTGCAGTGAGAACAACTCTATCTCCTTCAAACTTCACTTTTCTTCCTCCAACTTCTTCCATAAACGTCGCTATCGCCTGCTTCAACCAATAACACAAAAGTCAATAAACTTGAATTCGACCCAAACACATTCACATTAAAGCAAATACATTATCTTTTGTTTTCATCACCAGGAAACAAAATTCAAAGTTGGAAGAGAACATGCCAAGCTTGTAAGTGAGTTAGAGTTTTTGACCTTTCTGCAATCAGGGAGGCCATGGTAATCTTGATAAAGAGCAATTTCCTTAAACCTTGTCACACCTTCATCGGCGCAAATAGATGCCTTTGGATGCTCAAGCAGCCAGCTTTCCAGCAAATCGAATGAAAGCTGCAAATAATTTCAAATATTGTAATTATCATCCAATTCGATATCTATATGAATGAGAGACAGAAATGCTAGATTACTATCGGATATGTGATGTTATCTACCTGATTCTCTGCCAAACCCATTTGGATAATTCCAGATGGGTTTTTTGTTGGATGATAAGGATTAGCATCATACTCCTTCCAGCCGTCAAAATAGGGAGAATGTTCCCCATGACCATTGGACGTCGCCAACAATGAAAGGGGGCCTCCTCTTGCAGGCAACCCAGCAGTAGCTTCTTGTTTCTGTTGTGGCAATCTGTTTTCCATCGACATCTTCGTCTTCAAATACTGCTACTGTTATAAGCAAACTTGAATATTGAATTCGTAGGCAGTTCCAGCTGATTCTATTGCTGAATGAATGAAGAATGGGCTTTCTGCAGTAATTATGGCTTTAGGGAGCCTTAGACGTGTGTATGTGCAAATAAGAAGTAGGTTGATTTTATAGGTCTTTCATGCCGGTTGACTTAGTGTGCCGCAGATTCGTTTATGACGCGGCAAACATTTAGAAATTTATAGAAATAAAACATACGCCGAAAGTTGAATTCGACAGACAGGGAAATCGAGTGGATGGCGTGTGACACGGTAATTAAAAATCGACGTTTTTTCGTTCCTCTCAAATCTACCTTTACCGGATTTAGTACGGAGTCACACGATGTACACGAACGTATTGCATCAAAGAGACCTAGCAAACTCCAAATCGATAGAATACACGTGGAAACACGACCAATTATAGTGCGCATCCTTCAATTTTAAACCGGACATATCCGACAAAGTTAGGCTTAGATTTCAAAAGTGGCAATCCTAGAAAGTTCTTCGTTTTGTTAGTCAAACATAGAAAAATGTCTAAACATTTGAAAATATCGTACCGGCTAAAAATAATAATTTCAATTTATGGTTTTGAATCTCTCTCAATCTGTTTTGCTTAGAGCACCGCCACCCGGATTTGATTAGGTTAGCCTTTTTGTGATTTTGATATTGACCATTCTTATATTAAACTTTTCTATTTTCACGCAGGTTATCTGACGAGACACGACTTCAGATACTTGTAATACAAACAAATGTTTAGGTGGCCTCAAATTGTCATACAGCTATCTGCCACACCTCTCAATTTTTCCACCACACAAATACAGACTACCGAACAATTTAGCAAATCATAAATGATCATCGGGGTGTCTTCAATTTATTTGGTGGGAGCATCGCGTCGGCATGTGTCGGCATCTGACACTGTACCTTATCCACTCTGTTTGAATAAATATATAACTTAAGGTTCCACGCCACATATAGGCCGACAAACAAAAAAAAAGTCAGATATGGCGAATAACAGATGGGAGAGCATTCATTCGCCACTGGACACGTGCTTTAAGAATAACACAAGAATTCTTTTCGCTAACGTCATTTGCGACGTTAACACCATCAACCAATTGCTGACATCGTGCTTCAGTCCATTGTTTCAAGGAAAACGTCAGAATTGGAGGATTCTTGCATCAAACGTAATTGAGGCATTAAATCCACGAACCATATGATAACACCATGCTACAGAGATTGAAGTTACAGATATTTGACTACCTATGGCGGAGTTACAATTCAAATGTGGAAACTCAATTTCCAGGCATCTGCTCCACTATGGAACGTAAAAGACAACAATACTGACATGTAAAGGTGAGAAAAATGGGATTGAAAATGCTCCGGAAAAGCTTTAGAATGTGGACAGTTAACCTTTATGCTGGCAATGCTGTTCAAAGTTGCGTTTTCTGACAAACAAATCAGAAGGTTTGAACAATAAATTGAAACTTTGTATACACATCACAAATTTGCAAACTTTCCACGAAATAGCCTTTAGTCAGACGCAATAAGGTTTCGAATAATTTTGTCTTTAGGTTTAAAAAATTAGTGTCTTAAATGTATATAAGTTTAATTTGTAGAACTTTGGGATCCATGTAAGTTGGTTGGGTAGTGTTAATAGTTAATTTGCCATAAACACTCATTTATGTCCCAATTATTTTTTATTTTTTCACAAAATTTAAACCTTAACTCCACTTAGGTTTTCATCAAACAATTTATAAATAATTCATAAAATATTTTGGGACAATGAGGGATGATTTAATGAAAACTTTCAACAAACATATCATGAGCACCTAAAATACTTGCACAATTAAAAGAAAACTTTTATTAATTTGGCAAAGAGATACTAGACACAATGATACTAAGGAAGTTGATTTGTCTTCAGTAATACAAGAAATGAGCTCTAGATACATACTTCCCAAGCAGATCCCACCAAAGATAATGCTTTATTTTAGAAGTTGAATAGTAGAGGTGTATGCACACAATGACTCTCCACCTTCCAATTATTAGCATCACAATCACTTACATTGAAGATAAACATAATTTCAATGAAGCAAGATATACAAACCACATCCCTTCACTGCTTGGAAATCTTGGGAAGAAATTGGGATCAAATCATCGAATTTTGTTATGAAAAACCAACCTTATTTGTGGCATATCCCATGCGCACAAATTATCCAATACTTTTCGCAAAGAAAAATTCCAGCGCAAGATCAAAACGGACTTCAATCTTCGCAGATGGAGAAGGTTGTTTGGAAGATTGGTTCTCGAACTTTCGACACTAATGTTCAAACTTTCAAATCTCCCCAATTTTGGGAGAATACTTGCTTCAACAATCCCTAATTACGTTGTTAGATAAGGGGTTGTGCCAATGTGAGAACATGATCTATGTTCTGACAATAGGGTGTATGCACATGGACAGTGACCAACCTGCTTCTGTCGTTCATTCTTCCCAATTTATACTAAAAAATTGATTAGATACAAAATTTGATAAATAATTTCAAATATTCGTCCATCAATAACTGAGGAGCATGCTCAGATTTACAAAAAGTCTCTGTCAGCAAGTGCACAATGGCTTCCAAGAGTTTGATCTCTCTCTCTCTCTCTCTCTCTCTCTCTCTCTCTCTATATATATATATATATATATATATATATATAATCGATATTTCCCTAAGGAATGCAAACCAACAAATCTATTCGTCCCTATCGATAAGGAATCCCAATTCTTTTTCTTGCCCTCCCAATATTGTAGATTCGATGCCACAAGAATCTGACAATTTAGCCCTGAAGAAAACACTCGATCCTCATGAGGAAATGATAAATTATGGACCTCTAAAATTATAGTCCCAAAATATCAACCCAAAATGCATACAATCGTTCTTATAGTTAAATTGATTCAACCTTACCTAAGACTGGAAATATGATCTACATCAACACAAAGAAATTGATTTGTAATTATAAGAGTTCCTGAGCTCTGTAATAAGATGCTCACAACCCAATAAGAGATTGTTCTTGGTCAGCTAGGGTGACATCTCGTACCATAGAAGTTCGGTTGTTGGCTAGGGTGAAACTAGATCCCACCAAAGCTGGTGTAAGGATCTTGTTTGAAACCCTTGCTTATGGAAAAATTGCCTAAGCCTCCAATCACAATGTAGAGAGAAAATATCAAGATCTAATGCCTTCCCTTCCTCCTTCCTTCTTCTTTTATAACTTTCAATTGGGCCTTTTCCAAGTTTCTAGATATGACATAATACCATCAGTGAATACCACTATAAATACCATCAATAGATACCCTGGGAAAATATTACATCCTTCCTAATTATTTATTAAAATCCCCCTCTTTGCCCCTTTTATTGTAAATCAATAGTCCCCTTCTTCCAAAACTCCCCTTATTGTTATCCTAAGGGAACAAAGGGCTAACAAGGGTGTCATTGTAACACCCCCTTGCCACATCTACCCAAGAAACCTACCAGCTGGGGTAAATATGTGACGAGAGGCTACTATAATGAGGTTCAACCTCTAATGTGACCTTAAGGAAGTGGAACCATCAGAAAACACACATACAAACCATGTACATCATCAATGATATCCCCGGGAGGTATCCCAACCCTTTAGGCCTCTTAACCCTAGGTTAGACTAACTTTTTGACCATTTTGAGCCTTAGACGTAGGCATAACACAATAAGGTAGCGACTGGGAGGATATAGCCATAGGCACAACACAACAAGCATGTGGCCAGGGCCCCAATAAATCAATTTTGATCCCGCAACTCTGGGATTTGTGCCACCTTTTTAGCCCCATAAACTGGTTCACTACCCAAAACTTCATTAAACTTTAGGAGATGATAAATAACATTAAAAAAAGTTACAGAAGCAATCAGATCATCATGAACTCATTTGTACCCCTCCTAGCCATGACAAGAATTTTGTCAACCATGTCACAAACATTGCATATATAGGTGTAAACAACAAATTTAAACATAGGGGTTTCATACTTATCTGAGAATCATTGTAACACCCTCTTCACACATCTACCTAGGTAACTGACCAACTGGGGTTAACATGCGATGAGAGGCTACTAATATGAGATTCAACATCCCAAATGACCTTAGGGAAGTGAAACGAATGAAAACCAGACAAATACACCTTACATATCATCAAAAACATCCTTAGGAGGTAACCCAACCTTCCAAGCGCTTGAGCACTAAGGGAGACTGAATTTTTGACCAATTTTAGCCTTAGTTGCGGTCATGCCAATACAAGGTAGCAGCTAAAAGCCTATATCCACAGGTATGCCAAGGCAAGGTAGGGGAGAGGACCTGGTTTGGTCACTTACATGTTTGTAACTCTAGGATTTGGGCCACCATTTTAGCCCTAGCGCCCAGGTCACTGCTTAGAACTTCATGAAACTATAGGGTAGGATGAATAAAATTAAAACAAAGGTACGAAATTAATCACATCATCATGAACGCATCTCCACCCCTGCTAGCCATGACAAAAAATTCATCAAACATGCCACAAACATTCCATATACAGGTATAAACAACAAATTTAAACAATGGGGTCTCTTACTTATCTGAGAATCGCTAAGAAGCATTTCTCCCATACATCATAAGCTACAAAACAATCTATTTGACCATAGATACCTTGTGTATTCATTTACATGTAAAAATATGGATAGAGCCATACATCATCACTCATTGAATACATGCTTATAACCATTACAATAAAAACAAAATTACAATGGATATAACAACAATAAAATCCATACATAAACTAGTACATTTTCATACTAAATAGTAGAGGAATGATATCTTCATTAATGAATGTAAAAAACAATCGAAGATGGGACTTCCACACCCCATCGGACCATATATTAGCTAAGTCAAGTATCACTTCAACCAATCACCCCCGTGCCATATTTCAAGCATAAATTTGGGATCTCATCAAACACATCAATCACAATCAATCTAGGGCTTCCAGAGGCCAAACCGCTTCAACCATTAAGTACTCATTCCACCTCACGATCGAACATCACAACCATCATAGATTGGTCTCAATTTGAGCTTCTTCAGGGCTCTAGAGTGTTTGTCCCAACTAGAGCTTCCAGGACTAGTAACTCAGCCCCAACTCTTACAGGGATTCCAGAGCGTTTGTATAACTAGGGCTTCCAGGACTAGTAACTCAACCCCAGTTGTTTCCGGGCTCTAGAGAATTTTTCCAATCAAGGTTCCACGACTAGTAACTCAACCCACGTAGGTCTCCAAATTGTTTGTACAACCAAGGCTCCAGGGCTAGTAACTCAACTCAACAGATGTTTGCTGGGATCTAGACCATTTGTCCAACCAAGGCTTACAAGAAAAGTAACTCAACTCGATGCTCTCCGTCGGGCTCCAGAACATTTGTCCAACCAAGGCTTCCAGTACTAGTAACTCAACCCACAGTTTTTTGTTGGACTCAAGAGTATTTTTCCAACCAAGGCCCTAGGAATTAGTAACTCAGTCCAAAAGCTAAAGAAATCATGAGAACCAATAAGAAATAATCAATGGAATAAAAAAACACACACAATGACTATCCAGGAAATGCCAAGGCTAGGAAAATCCACATGCATACACCATGCATTCCAAAAGTAGTGAGGAAAACATACATGCAACTCCGTACCTTCACTCAGAATTTGTTGTAAATGCTGATGCCAATGTCCTCTTGCGCTTTCTTTCTTTTCCTTTTCCTTCTTGCTCCAAGAATCGAAGTATGCCAAAATATCCAAGATTACTCCAAGAATAATCTAAGTGCTCAAGAGTATGAGAGAGAGAGAGAGAAAAAAAATGAGAGCTCCAAAATTGAACTAAACCAAAAGTTTACCAACTAATCCTCAGAAGCATTTTTGTTAACGATGCCTCTATTTCTTCATTTTCTATTATTTTCCTTCAATTTCCTCAGCACATGCAACCTATGACCTTTCACCTTCCTTTTCTCCTAATTTCAATTATTTTCACAAATAAAATGCTAATTAATGCCTCATGCCTTTCCAAAACCTTTTCCATTTCCTTTGCCAATTTCCTTTAGCCATAATAAACCGAATGAACACATGCGAAGATGTTTTTTCCAACCATTCAGCTTGTAATATGTGTCCCATCAACCGTGATTATTATATTTTTAATTTATTTTTAACTAGGGTGATTACAGAACACTCCCCCTTGGGGGAACACCATCTGCGGTGTTCAACGACACCTATAAACAAACAAAAAATTTCTAAAAAAAAAAATACTACCCATGGAGCTCTATAACATAGCTCGTTGCAATATTTATAATGACCACTGCTCAAAACATAACAAACATATTGTTTTCTAGAGCTTTATAACAAAAATCATTACGGCATTTACAATAACAACCACATATAATCATACACATTTGCTTCAACTAGCAAATAATCATACTGTCTATGGAGCTTTATAAATCTAGCTCGATATAGTATCTATAATGATATACCCATATACACATTTTATCAACCAGAAAATAGAAGGATACGATGCCCGTATTAGAAACAAGGGAATCTAGAGGCTCACACCACCACCTTCAAAGTAATACCAGGATTCACCTCCATTCTAGGAAGTTGAGAATCCACTGTAAAAGTCAAAGTTGCATCCAATTTCCAGTGCTACAATCCTGCACTATTGTACCCTCAGTGAAAAGTTACCAGATAATTTTTCAAGGGTGCACTCCCAATGTGCATATGATTCCATCTGGAATTGCTAATTACCAAAAAAATTCCATCCTCAATCTTCGCTTCTCTACTACACACTCCCTTGGGAAATCCGATCACCAACTTCCATGCAGTCACACACCTTCCAAGTTCCACTAGCACCCGCATCTCGGACAGTTGATTCCTTGGCAAGGCTTCCTTGCATCAAAAGATACAAAAACCAAGGCATATGCCTGCCTCATCCATCATACTGATCATAGCATTCTCTTGATTATAAATGGAAAACATTGGGTATGAGTGTCCCACAATGACCTTGCTCCTGAAGTGCTTTACCATCATACTGTTGCATGTTCCAATTCCTTTCGTTGACGCTGCTAATGCGTTCAATCAATTTTGAATCACCTAACCAAGCATTGCATGCTTCTTGTACCAAGCACATAATTCCCATTAGAGTAAAAATAAATTGAAATAAATTCAGATCATACCTCATTAGTATCTCGTTAATAAGGTACACTTGCAATCCTGTTCATTTTCCTGTCACAACAAGTCAACCAATTGTTTGATCAAATCATCACATACAAGAATATCATATTTGTTTAGCTCGAAACACAACTATCATAAACTAAAATCATGAATTACATGAAATTAGCATAAACCATAATCATAAATCACATGTAACCATAATAATTTATAATCATATATCACATGAATATTAGAACTAAAATAAAATATTGATACTTATCCTTCACCTGTCCTTACTTCTGACTTTTTTCTTTTGTACCCATATCGGATCGGTTTCCACACTCGGAAAACACCCAGTGCCTTTGCTTCTCTTCAATCAAATACACATACACACAATGTACACCATAACATGTACACCCACATACGACATACAACACCATACGATACACACACCCAAACTGGCATATGACACATACATCCATGCCTGATGTACAACACAACAAAATACATATGCCTACACCGACATACAATACATACACCTACACCCAGTGTACAATACAACACAATACTTATAGATATACAAGGTACAACATAATGAATATACATGTCACAGTACCACGAATACACTATGCACATACATAGTACTGCATGTCCACAACAAAACATGTACAACATGCACACACTACCACATGTACACAACTCAACATGTACATATTCCACACAATACCACATGTATACTAGTACCATCTGCACAACATGTACACAATACTACCTATACAATATGTACACAATACCACATGTACACAACACCATATGCACAAAATGTACATGAAACCACATGTACACAATGCTACATGCAGGACATGTACACAACACCATCTGCACACAACACCATTTGTACAACATGTACACAACACCACATGCACAAAGAACCATATGTAAAATCATGCACGAAACACCAAATGTTCATAGCACCATATGCGCATCACGCACACAATGCCATATGCACATAGCATGCATATTCAACATGTACATAGCACCATACGTACAAAAAACCACATATATAACGTGCGTACAACACATTATGCACACAACACCACATATCCAACACGTGCACAATACAGTATGTACGCAACACTACATATCCAACATTACACATCACCATAGGTATACTAACTGAATATACAACATGTGCAACATATAGAAAGCAATAGTACTACACATCCATAGACCACACACTAACCCCACAAGCAACCTTGCTTCTAGTGCCTTTCCACTATCCATGCTTATTCTACCATGCCGTAGATCACACTAGATTTACTTCGTTGATGTACTCCTTAGCATTACTTGTCCATAACATAAACATAGGCATAGTATAAGCATATAATATCAATTCATGTCCACATGATACCGACCTCATAGATCTATGAGGGTTAGTCTTCCCACTTTATTCCTCATAAGACTAATAACCTCTTCATGCCATTCACCTGCATAAGAAATCATTCCTACATAAGAATGATCCTTGAAAATCTTATCATACAATGACACACACACACACACACACACACACACACATAATAATTCACATTAAACACTCATTATCCAGTCAGACATGACATACATACATACAAACGTGTATACATATATACACATCAACATAAAGCAATCATGATGACAACATGATTGCTATATATTATAGGGTAAAGGTTAAGAGAACTTCTTTTATCTATGAACATCATGCACAACATTGAGAACCATAGTCCCCAACTTAGCCAAGGAATCTAACACTTCATTCACTTTACCTTTTCTCTTTCTTTTCTCATGTCTGTACTGCCACCATCCATTTACCACAATGGACCCAACTCATCCAACCGATTGTCATAGTCTTACCTTTCGCTACGCTTACTCATGCATCAAGCATCACCCGTGTATTACATTACCTGTTAGGTTCCATTCATCTCTTCCTGAGCTTCGTTAACTTTCCTCTTTCCCAAACTAATTTCCAAGACTCAAAACATAAAATATAAGGAAAAGAACAAGAAAAAACAAGAGGAAAACCATGAAAACCAATAACAATATGACATCGCAACCAAAGTAGAATGATCATGCACTAGATGCAATCAAGACCACAAATCAATCACAAACAAATGAAAAATACCAAAATGACAAAACTAGAAAAAAACACCGTGACTCAATCCCCATGGGTCCCTAGTGCTTCTAAGAAAAATTTAAACCCGATATTTTTCAAATATTTCATGGAAGAGTCTTCCCATACAATCTCTTGCACCATACTGCCATAACTGTATAATTGTCAGTGCATAATAAACATAACAACAATCTAATTACCTTATCTTGTTGTGCCAAGCACTTTGACCTGTAACTGAACACATGTCAGCCATATGTACCAAACATCAAGAAAACATAATTGTCAATTTGAAATAAAATTTTACCAAGACTAACAACCATTTCATAATAAAAAATCAATTCACATTCATCGGTCATAATACATAATGCTACAACTATCACCTACTCACACTCAAGTATATACCGTATATCTCGACACATATGTGTTAGAAAAACCATATTAAAACAATATCATTCCTTCATGCAATCTTATAGACACATACACTCAAACATTCAAACAATCTTGTGATCATACCATGCTAAATAAATCAACTAAATGACGTAATAGATACCAAATCACTCAATCACCAAATGGATGACATAATCAAATATTCCAGCACCAATTAGATGACATAAGGGAAATCATACCTTAATGTATCTCAGGGGAGGCTATCTTATCTACACAATCAGTCTAGATTAGCACGATATAACTTCACAACATATCAAATAAACATAAATAAGGTCATGATATCCATAACAATAACTAGCTAACATGCTTATCTCATGAGTTCATAAAAAAATTTCATTCATGCATAACAATCACATCTATACAGTCAGTCTAGAATACTACAACACAATATAACAAATATATCGATTCATACATGAATTTAATAACCATAACCATCTTCAAAGACCAATCCAAGTTAACATGATACATATAACATCAAGTTCTTAATGCCATAACACTAATCATGTAGTTACTAGCATATAAAAGCAACAAGTTATATATCATGCTCATCAACAACATGTAACCTAATCATAAAGCTAACTATCATACGACAAAAAAAGTTAACCTATAACACACTCATCAAAAAAATACTATAATCATCAAGTTATCTAACATAAAACAACAATATAAATTCATACAACCACTTGTTACTATCATTTATGACTATTCGACACATGTGCATATAACTACACTATTCGACTAACATATATCATGCATGTAACCAAAATAATAATGGAATGAAAAACATATATGTAACCCTAATCCTTACAATAACCATGAATCACATACCTGAGTGCCAATCATGCACACTTGTATGATGATCTTCTCTTGTCTCAAGGTCCAATGTTGCAACCTCACTTTGATGGTATGTATCTCCTGCTCTATCTTAGCCAACACATTAGAATCATAACATACCAATATCATAATGATGACCTGATTGCATACAATGACCATATGCACAAAAACCTTCACCCACCAATGCAAAATTGACCATATGCACCCATTTGACATGTATAAACAATCATGAATGACTAATGCATGTTCAACATATGACATCACATAAGCAAGTATACATTGATAAAACAGAAGAATGACCAATACGTAACCCTAGAATAAGCAAGAAATATATGTATAATATGAAACAAAGTGTGCACGAACACTACACAAGCATGAGCAACACTTAACCAGTCATACACTCATGACAACATGTTGACAACAACACCATCAACACTTCCATGGAAACACCACCATCACCATGGCCAACACAACACAGATGTAACAAGCACATATAGACCAAAAGCATGCTAAACACATATGAAACCAACATAAATGCATTATCAACACACTTACGATCTAGCCCAAGAGTTGAACCATGCTCTATTACAACTCTGTAACACCCTCTTCCCACATCTACACAAATAACCAACCAATCGGGGTAAACATGTGATGAGAAGCTACTAATATGATATTCAACATCCTATATGACCTTAAGGAAGTGGAATCGATGGAAACAAGACAAACACACCTTACACAACATAAAAAACATTCTCGAGAGGTAATACAACCTTCCAGGCCACTAAACCCTGAGGGAGACTAATGTTTCGACCAATTTGAGCCTTAGTTGTTCGCATGCCAATGAAAGGTAGTTGATTAAATCCTATAGCCACGTGCATGCCAAGGCAAGGTAGCGGGAAGGGCCTGATTTGGTCAGTTGTGTGCCTGCAACTCCAGGATTTGTGCCACCTTTTTAGCCCCGTACCCCATGTCACTACCCAAAACTTCTTGAAATTGTAGGGGATGATTAATAACATTAAATAAAAGGTATGGAAACAATCAAATCATCAGGAACTCATCTAGAGCTCTCCTATCCATGAAATGAATTTTGTCAAACATGTCACAAACATTTCATCTACAAGTATAAACAACAAATTTAAACATGGGGTTATCTTAATTATCTTAGAATTGCTAAGAACCATTTATCCCTACATCATAAGCTACAATACAGTCTATTTTACAATATATAAATTGTTCATTCATTTACAGGTAAAAACATGGATAGATCCATACATCATCATTGATCATATACATGCTTATAACCAATATAATAACAATAGAAATACAATGGATATAACAACAATAAAATCCATACATAAACTAGCACATTTTCATACTGAATACTAGAGGAATGAACTCTTCATTACTAAATGTAAAGACCAACCAAAGATGGGACTTCCACATTCCATTTGACCATATATTGGTTAAGCCAAGTCTTACTTTAGCCAATCACCCTCATGCCATATGCCAAACATGAATGTGGGATCTCATCAAACACATCAATCACAATCAATCCAGGGCTTCGAGAGGCCAAACCGCCTCAACGCTAAACTAGTGATTCCACCTCACGGTCGAACATCATAATGATCATGGATTGGTCTCTATCCAAGCTGTTGTAGGGCTCGAGAGTGTTTGTTCCAACCAGGGCTTCCATGAATAGTAACTCAACCCCAACTATTATAGGGCTTCCAGGACTAGTGCCTCAACTTGAGTTGTTTTCGGGCTCAAGAGAATTTGTCCAACCAAGGCTCCAGGACTAGTAGATCAACCCACCTAAGGCTCCAGAGAGTTTTCCCAACCAAGTCTCCAAGACTAGTAAATCAACCCAAATGTTTCATGCTGGGCTCTATATCCTTTGTCCAACCAAGGCTTCTAGGGCTAGTAGGTCACCCCACAGTTGTCCATCGGGCTCCAGAGCTTTTATCTAACAAAGGCTCCAGGAAGTAGTAACTCAACCCAAAAGCTAAAGCAATCATGAGAACTAACTAGAAACAATCATTGGAATAAATCCAACACACCATGGATATCCAGGAAATGGAAAGGCTAGGAAAATCCACATGCATAGCCAAAACTAGAGAGGTAAACATACATGCAACTCCGTACCTACACAAATTTTGTTGTAGATGCTGATCCTCATGTCCTCTTGTGCTTTCCTACTTTTCCTTTTCCTTCTTTCTCCTAGAATCCAAGTATGCCACACTCTCTAAGAGTGCACCAAAAATACTCTAAGTGCTCAAGAGTATGAGAGAGAGAGAGAGAGAGAGAGAAAATGAGAGCTCCAAAACTAAAGTGAACCAAAAGCTTACCAACTGATCCTGAGAAGTCTTAATTGGTGAATTAAAGCTCTTAATATTTAATTTGTCAATCTAGACTCATAAACACGAGTTACACTGCACATCTTGATTTAGGTTATAGGTTAGAGCTTTAATGTTTCCTTTATAATGATTAATTCAGAAATAAGACATACAAATACTCATAAACATGCAAATTAAGAAAAAGAGATCAGTTCATCATTCTAAGCATGATCAATAATTGAATTTGACTTGAGCACTTAACCCTTTATTTAATTTATCTCGTGATTGAACTAAAATCAAAACCTAACTACTCTAAAGAAAATACCTAGTCTTCAACAAACTTCGATTTAACACTTCAATATTTCTTGCAAAAATTCCAAAACCCTAATTCTGACTTTCACCACACTTGGAAGAAACTAATTAATCTAAATGCACCTACATATTGATCTTATGCTCACATGATGAATTTACAGTTGCTAATGGTTTCCTTACTTAAACCCTAGGATAAGACACTTTATATGAACTCCACTACCTCAACATCAAACAAGAGATTGAAACATCAAAACTGTTTGAAATGTCTATTTCACACACTTATCAACCAAAGTGGACAACTCAGTCTTTCATGCTTGATATATTATCTACTCTATGGTGATTCTATTAAGAAAACCCTAGTTCCACTTTTAAAATCAACTCAGAAGAACCAGAACTACTTAAGCACACAACTGTACTCAAGAAATCAGATTGAAATTATACTTTACATCAGTCAAATCATTAAAACGAACTGTGGAAAATGTACTCAAAAAGAATTTAGCAATCAACACTATGCTTTCCTAATAACAATATAAGGTATGCTAATCTAAGCAAGTGCAGACACTACACTCAGATATCATAATGAAACCAATTCAACCTAGGAACTAAGATTTTGATTAACAGGCTAATGCAAATCTCAATGGGAAACCATTCACCTTCTTCAATCAAATTGCAATGTAGCTAATTTAGACAATGCTCCAGAATCTCAAACCAACAATAACTTCTAAACTAAGTTGTAAAGGCTAGAATCACTTCATCATACTTCACTCTTATGTGTTGGAAAATTCCCAAATTGCATAGAAGATTAAAAACCCTAATCTGTTTTACAAATTTAGAAAAGACCTTAAAAACGTACCTTGTTCACACATATAGTTCAACAATCTTGCATTTGGAATGAAACCTTGAGCTAGCATTCTTGTTGACTCGATGCTTTTACTAACAACGAAAATGAACACTAGCACTAAGAAATAATCAAAAGATTCTGACTTAATTAACACACTGAAAACATGCTCTAGAAATCCTTTTTCAAGCTTACTGTTGGCAACTAATAAAATCCAATTGCTAGGTTTAAGTGACAGAAGGAAGATCCTATCGACCTTATCTTGAATTACACACAACAAATGATGGAAGATTATGTTTTCACAATAAGTATGGAGATTTTTTGATGCTTTGACCACTCCTTCAGTCCACACTCCATTTCATAAAACAATTCGAATTCAAATCTAATTTAGCAAATCAATTATGAGATTGAGTTCAAATGGATTTCATAGATCTTTGTTCTCACTTGCAATTATGCCTATGATTCTAATTTTCATTCTTGCTTTTGGTGACAATTTAGGAAATGATATTAACAAGACCAATACACACTTCTCATAATCGATTCATCATGGCTCAATCGCATTGTGTGAAGGGCATTCGTGTTCAATTTGGGTGCCAAGGAGGTGGAGTTATGATTCTATCTTTGAATTTCTTCCATCCTATTCTAATTGATCAATAAGACTTTAAATCTGATGCTTTAAACCACACTCTATTTGTTCACACCTTATCAATCACGGAGACTTGTCCTTGTTCAACTCATTTTCCAAGAGAGATACAAGAAGATTCATTCAGGTTGAAGACTAATTCAAGTAACAAGATCTGCAAATGGAATTCTTGTCTAAAAAAAATGCTGGAAAAGTTTGAATTTGTTGTGAAACCAACTCCAAAAATAGAAGAAAAGAGATATCAACATCTTAGAAATAAGCCACTTCGAGGGGGCAACCTCTAATACATTACATCAATGAAAAAATCTTGGATGATACAAATGACAAAACCTCCTTTCTATATATAGGAGTCCATGGGGCCACAATGTAATCCTAGTGGGGCCACAATGTAATCCTAGCCGACCTAAAAATAATAATGTAAGGGAACAATAATAATAATATGGGGGCTATAGGGGTACAACAATAACAATAAGGGGGTTACACGAACAACAACAAGGGATTATACTAGTAATATAGGGACCTAACATGCTCCTCTCCTTCAAAAAAGTGGTGTCCTAAATGCTTGAGCAGATTCGGGTGCTTTTTTATAAGATTCTCATCCTCCCATGTAGAACCTTCAGTGGGTAAGTTCTTCCATTTGATGAGATACTTTGAAATTGATCGATTTGGTAGTTGTCAAGTTCTTGTTTCCGTGACTACTTCAGGTTCCAATATGGTTTTTCCTTCCTCATCAAGTTATGGCAATATTGTTTGAACTAGAAGTTTGTCCCCTATAACCTTTTTTAGACATGAAACATGGAAAAATGGATGCACTCATGAAGAAGCAGGAAGCTCCAATTTGTATGCCATAGTACCAATATTTTGCAACACCTTGTAAGAACCATAGTACTTTGGCAATAATTTATTATCCTTCTTAGCTTGCTTGAGGGACATTTGTTTGTATGGTTGTAGCCGTAAAAATACCCAGTCTCCCACATCAAAACTTCTCTCACTGTGATGTTGATCTTCCTGTTGTTTCATTATATTTTGTGCCAAATTTAGGTTATCCTTTAAGAGTTGGAGAACTTCTTGTTGATGCTCGATGTGATCCTCCACTACTTGAACCCTATAATTTCCTTAAAGAAGAATTGATGGATGGTGGATGATATCCATAAAGTGCCATAAATGGGGTTATTTTTGCTGTAGTATGGAAGGAAGCGTTATACCACCATTCAACGAGAGGTAACCACTTGACCCATTGTGCTTGCTTATCAGATACAAAGCAATGAATATATATTTCCAAACATTTATTCACTATCTCCGTTTGACCATCGGATTGAGGATGATAAGATGAGCTATGAGCTAGTTGAGTACCCAAACAAGAAAATAATTTCATCCAAAAATTTCCTGTAAAAATGGGATCTCTGTCACTTAGAATAATCTTCGGGTTTCTATGTAGCTTTTGAATTGTTTCCATAATTGTTGTAGCAACTGTACTTGCTTTAAATGGATGATATAATGCACAAAAGTGTGCATATTTGGTAAGTTTATCAACTACCACCATGATGACACTCCTTCCTTCGGACTTAGGTAAACCTGTGATAAAATCTATTGAAATCTCCTCCTAACGTTGAATTGGAATGGATAAAGGTTGTAGAAGACTCGGGGTCTTAATTGTATCAACTTTTGTTGGCAAGCCAAACATTCCACCACAAAATTTTGAATATCAGATTTAAGGCCATCCCAAAAAAATTCTTTCTTCACCCTGTGGTAAGTTTTTAAAAATCCCGAGTGTCCTCCTAAAGGATACGTGTGCAATTCCAAAAGAAATTTTTTATTTTAGTTGGGAATTCTTGAAAATATATAAGCGATCTTTGTACCATAAGGAATCATTTTTCCAACTAAATGTATAATATGTACTAGGATCTTGCTGCAAATTTTGAATGAGTATCCACACTTTTTCATCCTCTTTCCATTCGTCCCTTTCTTTGGTTATCCAATCTAGTTGGATAATAGAAATGGAACAAAGCAATGCTTCCACCTGTTCATCCTTTCTTGAGAGTGCATCTGCAACAACATTTAGCTTCCCTTTTTTTATATGATTTCAAAGTCATAGCCCAACATCTTTGTGACCAATTTTTTCTGCTCTTCTGAAGATACTCTTTGTTCCAAAAAGTGTTTAAGACTATCATGATCATTTTTTACCTTGAAGTGTCTTCCCATTAGGTAAGTTCGCCATTTCTTTAGTGCATGCAGTATTGCTAACATTTCCTTCTCATAAATAGGTTTATGTAAATACTTTCCTTTGATTGGACGACTTTCAAAAGAAATGGGTCTTCCTTCTTGCATTAAAATAACACCAATTCTATTTCATGAGGCATCACATTCCACAATAAAGGTTTTTGTGAAGTTTGGCATAGCTAAGACTGGTGCTAGGCACATTGCCTCTTTAACATGTTCAAAGGCCTTTGTTGCTTCAGGAATCCATGAAAATGCACCTTTCTTCAATATTGTTGTTAGAGGTGCTGCTATTATCCCATAATTCTTAACAAATTTGCGATAATACCCGGTCAACCCGAGAAATCTATGCAATTTCTTTATGGTTGTGGGGAATTTCCATTCCTTAATGGGTTTAATTTTGTTAGGGTCTACCTTAACACCCTCATGCGATACAATATGACCTAGATATTCCACCTCTTGTACTCCAAAGAAACATTTGGATACTTTTGCATATAATTGTTTCTCCTCCAATAGTTTGAGAACCCTATTAACATCTTGAACATGATCCTTCCAAGACCTGCTGTAGACTAGTATATCATCAAAAAATACTAGCACACATTTTCTAAGGAAGGGTTTGAAAATGGAATTCATCAACCCTTGAAATGTAGAAGGTGCATTGGTAAGGCCAAAAGGCATGACAAAAAATTAATAATGACCCTCATGAGTTCGAAATTTTGTTTTCAGCATATCTTCAGTCTTCATTCTAATTTGATGATATCCTGAATAAAGATCCAACTTGGTAAAATAAATTTCTCCAGGTAATTCATCCAATAATTCATCAATCACAGGAATGGGAAATTTATCTTTAATAGTGAGCTTATTGAGCTCCTTATAATCGAGACACATGCACCATGATTCATCTTCCTTGTGCACCAATACTATTGGGGTAGACAAAGAACTTTAACTAGGTTGAATTATACCAGCCTCTAACATTTTTGCAATCATACGTTTAATTTCGCTCTTTTGGACATAAGGATATCTGCAAGGCCTGATGTTTGGAGGAACACTTCCTAGAATGAAATGAATAGCATGATCATGATCACGAATAGGTGGGAGTATTTTGGGAGTATCAAACACCTTAGAATGATTGTCCAAGAATTTTGAAGATCTGGAGAAATAGATGATTTTGATGTTGGAACTTCTAGTGAGCATAATTGTGCAATTACGCCTCATTTTTCTTTATTTAGAAGCATTGTCATGACATTAGAGCTTATTATCTTTCCTGGATTCCCTGCGATACCCCGTAATTTGATTTCATTTCCTTCCGAAATTTTTTTTCAAGAAAAGTTCTTGAAAATTAAAAGCTACCGTCCCCAAAGATTGTAACCATTATACTCCTAGTACATCATCAAAAACTCCCATTGGGATGGAAAGCATTGGAACATTCAATAGATATTCCCCCATGGCTAGCTTGATATTATGGCATTTTCTTGAGAAATTTACAGTTCCTCCATTTGCAACCATCACTTGACATTCTGGTGCTAGGTATAGGAAACAATTCAATTCCTTGGCTATCTTACAATGAATAAAATTATGGGTACTACCCGAATCAATCAACACTATTACCTTTTTCTTCTTGATATGCCCTTCTATCTTGAGAGTTTTAGGAGTGGAAATTCTTGCCAATGCATTACATGATATGGTCGGACTCATTTCTTCTTCTTCTAGGGTTGCTTCCTAGTGTATAGCCTCTTCTTTTGAATTTTCTTGTTCATTTTCTTCCTCCTCTTCACAATCTATGTTAAATAATTTCTTCTCAGCACACTTATGACCTTTAGTGTATTTTCTATCACAACTGTAGCAAAGCCATTTTTCTCTTTTTTCTTCCAATTGTTGTGGTGTCAACCTTATAGGTTGTGGAAGTCTAGGAGTAGCAACACTTCCATTGTTAGGTCCCTATATTACTAGTATAGTCCCTTATTGTTGTTAGTGTAACCCCCTTATTGTTATTATTGTACCCTTGTAACCCCCATTTTGTTATTATTGTGCCTTTAAATTATTATTGTTAGGTCGGCTAGGATTACATTGTGGCCCACTAGGATTACATTATGGCCCCATGGACTCCTATATATAGAAAGGAGGTTTTGTGAATTGTATCATCTAAGAATTGATCATTCATGTAATGTATTGGAGGTTTCCCCCTCGAAGTGGCTTATTTCTAAGGCATTGATATCTCATTTCTTATATTTTTGGAGTTGGTTACACAACATTTGGTATCAAAGGTTTGGATTCTAGGGTTTCGCTGCTCCAAACAGGTCATCGTGGCATTTTCACTATAACTTTTTTTCTACGAAGTTTCAGAAGCTAAAATTTTTAGGGTGCGAAGCCAAAATCCTGAGGAAGCTTGTCTAAAAATTTCAGAGCTTGGTTCGGATTATTTTCAGAGATATCATCTGTGGAAGTTAGGTCTTTTTTCAAGCTCCTAAACAGGTCATCGTGTCATTTTCGCTATAAATTTTTTTCTACGAAGGTTCAGAATCTGAAATTCATATGGTGCGAAGCTGAAATCCTGAGGAAATTCTTCAAAAACTTTCAGAGCTTGGTTCACAATATTTTTGGAGATATGATCTGTGGAAGGTAGTGCTTTTTCAGGTTCCTGAATTGCATCTAAAAGAGGTGATCGTGGGAAAATTTCAATAACTCTCTCTCTGGGCATCGGATTGGAGTGCCGTAAAAAGTGGTCACAAGTACACAGACTGTAGTTTATTGGATATCAATTTTAGAGACAAATGATGAAACAATGACACGTGGAAAGTCGTACAAGTTCGCTCTACTGAACCAGTCCATAATTAGGTCATTGTGGGAGATTTGACACAACTTTGTCTTGGAGAATCCAAATCAGGTCATACCTGTGGCATTCAAAAGAAAGTTCAGAGGGCTACTACAATGCTGAATTTCATATATTGAAGATATGCAATCACAAAGATAATACAATTTCAATATCAAGCTCCTCAAAGCAAGAAAAAGGTGTGTATTTTTTTCAAATTGCACAAGTCTTGTTTGAATAATCAAGTTAAATTGATCCCAAGGGCATATTGTAGAATAGATATCAGTATTGGATTCTAAAATGGCCCCTAAAAAGAATTCAACACCTATTAAACCTTCAGAAGGCTCTACTATGACTCATGAAGATGAAGAATGGCAACATGACATATCAAAATTACAAGAGCAAATTTCGCTCTCGCAAAGAACAACAAAAAATGAAATGGAAGTTTTGAAGAAATGCGTGGAAAATAAGATGGATGGTTTGAAGAAAGGCGTGGAAGCTAAGATGATTGGTTTGGAAGCTAAGATGGATGGCATGGAAGTGGGCATGGAAGCTAAGATTGATGACATGGAAGCTAAGATCGATGAGAAAATGGAAAACATGAAGAATTTTATAAAAGTAGACATGGAAGGTTTGACAAAGTTTATACAAGAAAGGTTTCCTAATGGTGAAAAGATAGTAGAAGAACCTCATGATGAGAACAAAATAAATGTTAATTGTTATTTCATAAACTCTAATGTTGGCGGGAAGAACCACCATATTCCAAAGATGGATATGAGGAAGTTTGATGGAAAGGATCCTGTAACATGGATACGACAGATGGAGCAATATTTTGATCTCCATAACGTACAAAACACACAAAATGTACGCATTGCAACTTTACATTTAGAACAAAATACATTTGTATGGTATCAATGGCTTTGCTCCCGTAAAAAAATTGTCACTTGGTCAATTTTTACGGAGGAAATGATAGCACATTATGAGGGTACAAAGAGCAACACCTTCTTTAGCCAATTGATAAATCTCAAACAAAAAGGTTTAGTGGGGCAGCACATTGAGGACTTCCAAAAATTGAATATAAGGGTAACTAATATTCCAGAGGAACACAAGATTGATCTCTTCTTAGGTACTCTAAAGGATAACATCCAATATGAAGTTCGTGTTTTGGAACTTGATTCATTAGAGAAGGCATTCAGGTTGGCAAGAAAAGTTGAATGTAAAATTATGGCGACAAGGAAGCCTACCACTCAATTCTATAAAGAAGGAAGTGTTTCTACGCCTAGATTTCCACAACCTACAAGGTTGACACCACAACAATTGGAAGAAAAAAGAGCAAAAGGACTTTGCTACAGTTGTGATAGCAAATACACTAAAGGTCATAAGTGTGCTGAAAAGAAATTATTTTACATAGATTGTGAAGAAGAAGAAGAAAATGAAAAAGAAGAGGATATACACTAGGAACCAGCCATAGAAGAGGAAGAAATGAATCCAACCATATCATGTAATGCACTGGCCGGAATTACCACTCCTCAAACTCTCAAGATAGTAGGACGGATCAAGAAGAAAAGGGTAATAGTGTTGATTGATTTAGGTAGCACCCATAATTTTATTCATTGTAAGGTAGCCAAGGAATTAAATTGTTTCCTATACCCAGCACCAGAATGTCAAGTGATGGTTGCAAATGGAGGAACTATAAATTGATCTGGAAAATGCCATAATATCAAGCTAACCATGGGGATTATGTGTTGACAAGTCCAATTCTTTCCATTCCTATGGGAGGTGCTGATGTTGTACTAGGAATACAATGGTTACAATCTTTGGGGACGGTAGCTTTTAATTTTCAAGAAATTTTCTGGAAATTTTTTTCAGAAGGAAAGGAAGTCGAATTATGGGGTATTGAAGGGAAGCTAGGAAGGATAATAAGCTCTAATGTCATGACAAAGCTTCTAAAGAGAGAACAACGAGGCGTAATTGCACAATTATGCTCACTAGAAGTTCCGACATCAAAATCATCTATTTCTGCAGATCTCCAACAAGTCTTGGACAATCATTCCAAGGTGTTTGAAACTCCCAAAGGACTCCCACCTATTCGTGATCATGATCATGCTATTAATTTGATTCCAGGAAGTGTTCCTCCAAACATCGGGCCTTATAGATATCCTTACTTCCAAAAGAGCGAAATTGAACGTATGATTGCAGAAATGTTAGAGGCGGGTATAATTCAACCCAGTCAAAGTTCTTTCTCTGCTCCTGCAGTATTGGTACACAAGAAGGATGGATCATGGCGAATGTGTCCAGATTATAGGGAGCTCAATAAGCTCACCATTAAAGACAAATTTCTCATTCCTGTGATTGATGAATTATTGGATGAATTACATGGAGCAATTTATTTTACCAAGTTGGATCTTCGTTCAGGATATCATCAAATTAGAATGAAGACTGAAGATATTCCAAAAATAGCATTTTGAACTCATGAGGGTCATTATGAATTTTTGGTCATGCCTTTTAGCCTTACCAATGCACCTTCTACATTTCAAGGGTTGATGAATTCCATTTTCAAACCCTTCCTTAGAAAATTTGTGCTAGTATTTTTTGATGATATACTAATCTACGGTAGGTCTTGGAAGGATCATGTTGAACATGTTGACAGGGTGCTCAAACTATTGCAGGAGAAACAATTATATGCAAAAACATCCAAATGTTTCTTTGGAGTACAAGAGGTGGAATATCTGGGTCATATTATATCTCAAGAGGGTGTTAAAGTAGACCCTAACAAAATTAAAGCCATTAAGGAATGGAAAGTCCCCACGACCATAAAGCAGTTGCGAGGATTTCTCGGGTTAACAGGGTATTATCGCAAGTTTGTTAAGAATTATGGGAGAATAGCAGCACCTCTAACAACATTATTGAAGAAAGATGCATTTTCATGGACTCCTGAAGCAACTAAGGCCTTTGAACATCTTAAAGAGGCAATGTGCCTAGCACCGGTCTTAGCTACGCCAGACTTCACAAAAAGCTTTATTGTGGAATGTGATGCCTCAGGAAATGGAATTGGTGCAGTTTTAATGCAGGAAGGAAGACCCATTGCTTTTGAAAGTCGTCCAATCAAAGGAAAGTATTTACAGAAACCTATTTATGAGAAGGACATGTTAGCAATATTGCATGCACTAAAGAAATGGAGAACTTACCTAATGGGAAGACACTTCAAGGTAAAAACTGATCATGATAGTCTTAAACACTTTTTGGAACAAAGACTATCTTCAGAAGAGCAGAAAAAATGGGTCACAAAGATGTTGGGTTATGACTTTGAAATAATCTACAAAAAGGAAAGCTTAATGTTGTTGCAGATGCACTCTCAAGAAAGAATGAAGAGGTGGAAGCATTGCTTTGTGCCATTTCTATTATCCAACCAGATTGGGAAACCGAAGCAAGAGATGAATGGAAGAAGGACAAAGATATATGGACACTCATTCAAAAGTTGCAGCAAGATCCTAGTACATCTGATACATTTAGTTGGAAAAATGATTCCTTATGGTACAAAGATCGCTTATATCTTTGTAAGAATTCCCAACTGAAACAAAAGATTCTTCTGGAATTGCACACTTCTCCTTTAGGAGGACACTCAGGATTTTTAAAAACTTACCACGGGGTGAAGAAAGATTTTTTTTGGGATGGCCTTAAATCTGATATTCAAAAGTTTGTGGCGGAATGTTTGGTTTGCCAGCAGAATAAAGTGGAGAAAATTAAGACCCCGGGACTTCTACAACCTTTATCCATTCCAAGTCAACGTTGGGAGGAGATTTAAATGGATTTTATCACAAGTTTACCTAAGTCCGAAGGAAAGAATGTCATCATGGTGGTAGTTGATAGACTTACCAAGTATGCACACTTTTGTGCATTATCTCATCCATTTAAAGCAAGTACAGTTGCTAATACATTTGTGGACAGAATTCAAAAGCTACATGGAAGCCCAAGGGTTATTGTGAGCGACATAGATCCCATTTTTACGGGAAATTTTTGGACGGAGTTATTTTCTTGTTTGGGTACTCAATTAGCTCATAGCTCATCTTATCATCCTCAATCTGATGGTCAAACTGAGATAGTAAATAAAATTTTGGAAGGATATCTTCGTTTTTTTGTATCTGATAAACAAACACAATGGGTCAAGTGGTTACCTCTCGCTGAATGGTGGTATAACACTTCCTTCCATACTGCGGCAAAAATGACCCCATTTATGGCACTTTATGGATATCATCCACCATCGATCACATCATCTTTAAGGGAAAATTTGAAGGTTCAAGCAGTGGAAGATCACGTCAAGCATCAGCAAGAAGTTCTCCAACTCTTAAAGGATAACCTGAATTTGGCACAAAATCGAATGAAACAACAGGCAGATCAACATCGCGGCGAGAGAAGTTTTGATGTAGGAGATTGGGTATTTTTACGGCTACAACCATACAAAAAAATGTCCCTCAAGCAAGCTAAGAAGGATAATAAATTATCACCAAAGTACTATGGTCCTTACAAGGTGTTGAAAAAGATTGGTACTATGGCATACAAATTGGAGCTTCCTGCTTCTTCGCGAGTACATCCAGTTTTCCATGTTTCATGCTTAAAGAAGGTTATAGGTGAAAATCTTCTAGTTCAAACAGTATTGCCAGAACTTGAGGGGGAAGGGAAAATCATATTGGAACCTGAAGCAGTCATGGAAAAAAGAACTCGACAACTACGGAGTCGATCAATTTCAGAGTATCTCATCAAGTGGAAGAACTTACCCACTGAAGATTCTACATGGGAGGATGAGAATTTTATACAGAAGCACCCGGAGCTACTCAAGCATTGAGGGCAACACTTTTTTGAAGGAGAGGGGCATGTTAGGTCCCTATATCACTAGTATAGTCCCTTATTATTGTTAGTGTAACCCCCTTATTGTTATTATTGTACCCTTGTAACCCCCATTTTGTTATTATTGTGCCCTTAAATTATTATTGTTAGGTCGGCTAGGATTACATTGTGGCCCACTAGGATTACATTATGGCCCCATGCACTCCTATATATAGAAAGGAGGTTTTGTGAATTGTATCATCCAAGAATTGATCATTCATGTAATGTATTGGAGGTTTCCCCCTCGAAGTGGCTTATTTCTAAGGCGTTGATATCTCATTTCTTATATTTTTGGAGTTGGTTACACAACATCCATCTTTATAGATGTGAGTGGTAGGATTCATTGTTGCCATAATTTCACATTCAATTTGTCTTGCCAACCTGAATTCCTTCTCTAATGAATCAGGTTCCCAAGCGCATACTTCATGTTGGATTTTATCCTTGAAAGTCCCTATGAAGACATCAATCCTGTGTTCCTCTGGAATATCAGTTACCATTATATTCAATTTTTGGAAGTCCTCAATGTGCTCCACCACTGAACCCTTTTGTTTGAGATTTATCAATTGGCTAAAGAAGGTGTTTCTCTTTGTATCTTCATAATGTGCTATCATTTCCTCCGTAAAAATTGACCAAGTGACAATTTTTTTACGGGAGCAAAGCCATCGATACCATAAAAATGTACTTTTTTCTAAATGTAAAGTTGAAATGCGTACCTTTTGTGTGTTTTGCACATTATTGAGATCAAAATATTGCTCCATCTATAGTATCCATGTTACGATATCCTTGCCATGAAATTTCCTCATATCCATCTTTGGAATATGGTGGTTCTTCAATCCAACATTAGAGTTTATGAAATCATGATTAACATTTGTTTTGTCCTCATCATGAGTTTCTTCTACTATCTTTTCACCATTACGAATGATTTTTTGTATCAACGTTGACAAACCTTCCATGTCTTCCTTCAAACCTTCCATTTTTTCTTCCATACCATCTTTCAAACCTTCCATTGTAGCTTCCATACCTTTCTGCAAACCATCTATCTTAGCTTCCATGTTTTTCTTCAAAACATCCATTTCATTTTTTGTTGCTCTTTGTGAGAGCGAAATTTGGTGCATTTGCTCTTGTAATTTTGTTATGTCATGTTGCATTTCTTCATCTTTATGAGCCATAGTAGAGCCTTCTGAAGGCTTAATGGGTGTTTAATTATTTTTAGGGAGCATTTTAGAACCCAATACTGATATCTATTCTACAATATACCCTTGGAATCAATTCAAATTGATTTTTCAAACAAGACTTATGCAATTCGGAAAAACAATACACACCTTTTTATTTCTTTTGAGGAGCTCGATATTGAAATTGAATTATCTATGTTATTACGGTTCTTCAATATCTGAAATTTGGTCTTGAGGTAGCCCTCTGAATCCTCTTTTGGATGCCATAGGTCTTAACTGATTTGGATTCTTCAAGGAAAATTTATGTCTAATCTCCCACAATTACCTAATTATGGACTGGATCAATAGAGAGAACTTGTACGACTTGCCACGTGTCATTGTTTGCTCCTTTGGCTCAGAAATCGATATAAAAAAACTATATTCCGTGTACCTCTAGCCACCTTTTACATAATTCCAATTCGATGCTCAGAGAGAGAGTTATGAATATTTTCCCACGATCACCTCTTTGAGATGAAATTCAGGAGCTTGAAAAATACCTAACTTCCATAGATCATATCTCCAAAAATATTGTGAACCAAGATCTAAAATTTTGTGAAGATGTTCCTCAGGATTTGGGCTTCGCGCTCTAAACATTTCATCTTCTGAACCTTTGTAGAAAAAAATTTATAGTGACAATGCCACGATGACCTATTTGGTGCAACGAAACCCTAGAATCCAAAGCTCTGATACTAAATGTGAAACGAACTCCAAAAATAGAAGAAAAGAGATATCAACATCTTAGAAATAATCCACTTTGAGGGGGAAACCTCCAATACATTACATGAATGAAAAATTATTGGATGATACAAATGAAAAAACCTCCTTTCTATATATAGGAGTCCATGGGGCCACAATGTAATCCTAGTGGGGCAACAATGTAATCCTAGACGACCTAACAATAATAATGTAAGGGAACAACAATAAAAATATGGGGGTTACAGGGGTACAAAAATAACAATAAGGGGACTAACAACAATAAGGGATTATATTAGTAATATAGGGACCTAACATAATTCAATTTATTAGGAGTAGAACTTTGTAAAAGAATTAAACACACACCTACAACAACTGTTCTTGAAACCTTCACTATGTAATTCTTCAATGTAAACACTCAATCTGTCCTGCTAAAAACTAACATATGAAATAATTCCTTTCATAGAGACACAATCTGATCATCAATTCAAATAAGAAAGAAAATCGATGCTGTAAAAAAAAAAAAAATAATCAAACACACTTACAGATTACCTCTAGCTATACTTACAGGAGTTGATCCGGTTGTGGTGGGCCCTTGCCACACCCGAAGAAGCTTAGGATTTAGAGAGACTAGCTACACTTCAACAAATATACCTTAGGAACTCATACAAAATACACAACACTCCAATATCAAATTAATAATAGAGCATGTTAAATCACGACTTCGACTTTCATTAACACAGGATGAAATCTTAGTCTTCAAGTCTTGATTATAGAATCAAATTGCAATACCCACACCATATGTCTATGTTTTAATATGTCTCGGTTGCAGGCTTTATAATCACAACCTTAGAATTAAAAATATAAAGTGATATATGCAGATCAGATCAAAAGATCACGATGCTACTTAACTCATCTAAATCTGATTACATTGTCTATTCCAAGCTTTGTTGCTTAACAATGCTCCATTCATAGCCATGGAGATAAGATTGAATTTATTCTAAAAGTTGTGATGTATTTATCTATATTATTTTCAACTTCCTTTCACCAAAAATCCAAAATAGGGTTGTTATGGGAGATTTTGACAATTCTGGAAATTCTGAGTTTTACATAAATTAACCTCAAAGCCCTATGAATATCTCTTAAACTATACAAAATTTTGAAAAAATATTATAGGGTTAGTAAATTTGCTATACTGGGATCAAATTCCATGTGTCCAAATTTCTTTCTTCGCCTTCATATGCAAGACAATGGAGGCGTAAGTTGGCAGTTTAGAATTTTCTACAAATGTGAACAAATTGGGTAATTTCCTTCTAGAGACCCATATGATTGAGATGGGTGGAATCCAGATTATGGAGAGGTATCATAATATAATTTTTGATAATAACCTCTCTCTGTTTCTCTGGAAGTGTGTCGGAAGTGCCAAATCCCTAAATTAGGCATTCTCATACTTAACTGGCTTGTGAGGGATTTTAGCGATGGAAGCCTGTGATAAATGTACTTCAACAAAACCTTCATTAGTAAAACATTACATTATCATATTTAATCATATATAATTGAAGAAAACTGATGATAATCAACCATAGAGAATATTTGGTGGCAAGTGACGGAATAAGGGTATAGAACGGGCTAAAAACGTAGGGTTTTAGGGTATAAACAGTGATGTTTCACGATAAAAAAATAGGCATATATGAGGCCCAACATCCCCCCATGCCCGAGGTTTTGCATTTCCTCGTGCATTAAAATTATTTTCTCATATCTATGTTTTTATGGCATCATGGCTTTTTTGGTAGGGTTAGGTCTTATGGAGCATCACTGCATGAAGATTTGGTTGTCATAGATTTGATTTTAAGAGTGATACAAATCGAGGAAAAACAATAGATATGGTAGGAGGAAAATTATGAATAGGATGATATGTGAGAATGGAAATGGTAGATGAGATGAGGTGGTGACAGAGATGGGAAGAATTGTGCTTGCATGCTCTATTTTTGTGAGGCCAATGCTTATGGATGGTTTCTTCATGAAAGGTAACAATGAATTCATCCTCTATTGGATTCAACTGAAAATATGTGTGAATGTAGGAGGGGAAGGAATTATAGTTACTTCTTTGGTTTACATGAACCATTATGATTATGACCTAGAGTAGCATGCAAATAGAGGGTATATGGAAAACTAGATATACAGAATGTGGTGGTTAATCATCAAAGATTTCGTAAGTCTCTAATCGATTAAAGAATCTTAAGCCACCTCTACCTCAAGTTTTACCCTTTTTGTTTATGTCCTTGGTACTTCCAGATGAAGTAAATCATGGAATGGTTGGAGCTAATGTGACTGCTGATATAACCTGCTGAAGAAGGAAAAAGGTATCAACATCCTCATTATCCCAAAAATGTTGATGTATGTGTGATTTCATACAAGTTATTGAAAAAAACACAAGAACCATTGAAATAAAGGAAATAGGTTAAATTAAAGAACAATTACCTGATCGTGCTCGAAGCCCAACAATTGTGAAAAATGATAATGAGACCCATGAGTAAGCATAGGGTGAAAATATGAATCAAACCTGACAATTCTCATCATTGTTTCCTAACATCTCTCTCCCCCCATGCCTGTATACTTGCATCTCCTCATGCAAGAAAAACCTCTGACAGAGACCAAAGGCTGAAGGGCTACGGTTTCTATATTAAAGTCATGCTTCATTGACTTAAACCATAGGGCTAATTGTGAGAGCATGTAAGTAAGTTCCATTGCATGTCATCTTCCTTTGCAAAAATAAGATAAGACATTAGGGGAATTTTGAGCTCTAAAATGGGTTTCCTAAGGAAATTATAAAATAATACTGGAAATAATAAAATAATATTTGATTACATCATCAACATTTTAAGGGAAAAAAGAAAAAAATACTTTTTCAACTTGTATTTTGAACTTATCTCCCAAATTTTTTACTCATATTTCTAGTGGGGGTACTTGTTGGATGAAAAATTTAATTCCTCATCCAAGGAGTACCCATATTGCATAATTTTGATGGATCTTGCTACACGAAAAATGAGAAACACATTAAAAACGTGATTGCAATAATGTTTTTTCATGTATTTCTCATTTTTCGTGTAGCAGGGTCTATCAAAAGTATGAAACATGGGTACTCCTTGGATGAGGAATTAAATTTTGCATCCAATGATTACTCTCACTTGAAATTTGAGTAAAACATTTGGGAGATAAGTTGAAAAAATAGTTTTATTATTTTATTATTTTTTAATCTTTTTAACCTTTTACATAAAAAATGGTGAATTATCCCTTATGGTTGACATCATCATCTTGAATCCTGTTGTTTCTTATAAATTTTATTTTTGTTGTACATTTTTCTTAGGAGGTGCAATTTAGATCTCAAAATTCCCCTAATGAAAGTAGTGACTAGGGATCCAGTGACGTTAAGACTATTTTTTATTATTCCAATGGAGTAACTAATGCTAGGGCTACTAAAGGAATACTTAAAAATATTGTTACGTCAGAGATAATGTCATCCTAAAATGATTAACCATAAGAACTTCCACAAAGAATCTCAAGAGTAATCCAAAGCAGCAGGTCTTCACTTCAATAGCCTCATTATTACAAGTAAGAGTGACTTTATTTCAAAACAAAGGCATTAGAATGGATCGAAAATAGGGAAAAATGACAAAATGATACCTTCCCAAGATGACTGTCTTAACATTACCCAAGCTTATATTTGAAGCCTCTCTTATTCAAGAAAAGTGAATTGCTTTCACTAAGGGTCTCATATCCATAAAAACCAAATTATTTGTGAAAGATAGAACTCCAAAGCACACTACTGAAGGATATTAAATCCATTCTTAGAGAGATATGATAATGGGTTCATGGAAAGGCAAAAAAAACCAAGTAAATCATAGTGTAAAATTAACTTTGATACCATAGGCATGGCCTTGCTGCCAGTAGGCGCCTATAGCCTCGATAGGGATGCCTTTTATAACAAAATTTCCATGTCCCACTTACTAGTTATATATTTAGAGTTAGCTTATTTGAATTTTATATAAAGGCCACTATCCTAGTTTGGTAACTAGTTGATAGCAGTGCCACTCATAAGAAGTAACATGGATGAACATGCCGGCTGGTGATGAGACCTCCTGTCTTCCAGATTTTTGGGCTGAAATCCATTACTCTGGCTTGGTGACCAGGAGCAGTGATGTCATGCACGTTAGGTTTCATGATCGTGGTAGGTTGGCTCATTACGAGACCTCCTATCCTCCCCTAAATCATTTTTAGACTCCAATTATGATTAACCTTAGAGGTTACTTAATAATTGGGGAGTCGAATCTACTCCTTAAGGGCGCAGGATGGTGTGAATTTTTTTTTATTACTAATCTTTACCAGTTGATCCTGCTACCCTAAAGACTCAAGAAAAGAAAATAACTTAGATAATGACTGAAATATTCCTCAAGTAGGTCATGCTAGGGTTCTTATGAGAGCTCATGATGGTTTTATAGGAGTGGTCCACCATAGGAGGCTTTTCATCAATACCTTCAAAGAGAAACTCGAAAAGATTTCTTGGATGATAGTATGTTAAGTTTATGAATGGGAAGTATAATAATAAAAATTCCCCTAACTGACCCAATTAATAATATCGGCCAATAATTAGAGTCACTTTATAAAATATGAGGCATGAAGTGTGAATAGAGTCTGACAAGTCTTACCACAAGAGTGCATAATGACAAAAGTTTCAATGGTTATGCCTTAGGAATTCCAATTTAAAGAATGATGATATAACAACAATTTTATTCATTTCAACCCTACCCTAATATAGAGAGGAAGGTCTCCTTCAATTGTAGGAGTACTTCCAATGCAGCCATGTTCATAGCAACATGATAAATATACTCACACTCAGTTTGAAAGAATAAACTTCAACATATACCAGAGTATGAGAAACCAGTTGCTTCAATTGATATGGTACCAATAATATTTGAAGATGAGAGTGGTATTTTGACTAGATTATGACCTGGAACTAATGCTCGATGTAATCCTAGTGGTATTGGCTCATTCCTTCATTTGGAAAACTTTGAAAGTCCTCCTTGGTCATGCCAAAAGAACTTGGATAATCGGTCTTTGGAATGCACACAAGGCTTGTTGTTGGGCATGGTCAAATCTCGGGTTCAGCTAGATGCTCCACATCAGATTTGGTACATGCTTCATCCATATCCTTGGTAGATAGGAAAGAGGAATGAAGGGAGACCTCCAAATCCTTTTCCTACTGTGGAGAGACAGATAATTTCTTGAATGTGGTGAAGATGAACTATTTTTGAGAGGTAGATATCCCAGCTACTCCTAGGACTTGAGAAAGTATTTCGAGGGACATTCTTAAAGCTCTCGGTCATTTTGGAATTTATCTTGCTAGTTGATGTTCCCCGTGCACAACATGGATTAGTACAAAAAGAGGGTTCTTACAACACCCCAAAATTTTTTTTGTCATTCAAAGCTTGAATTTTTGATCTGAATGAATTAAAAACTAGTAATTGCAAGAAAACTAGCATTAGAAATAAATCTACATTTACTTCTATGTTTAAATAAAAAGGAAATAAAAACTGAAGAACAAGACGTAATCAATTAGAATTTGGAGCAACCCCACAAAAGTGGATGTGTGGCTCTTCACTCATGTCTTACTGTAGACTTTCTGCGCTCTGACATCCTTGCAAGATCCTGAAACTCTGATAATAGTTACATGAATCAAAAATTCCAACTCCCTAGCAACATTGCCAAAATGTTGAGAGTTTTAATTGGTGAATTAAATCTCTTAATATTCAATTCGTCAATCTGGGCTTGTAAACACAAGCTACACTGCACTTCTTGATTCAGGTTGTAGGTACGAGCTTTAATGTTTCCTTTAAAATCATTAATTTAGAAATGAGACACACAAATACTCATAAACGCGCAAATTGTAGAAAAGAGATAAGTTCATCATTCTAAGCAAGATCAATAATTGAATTTGACTTGAGTACTTAACCCTTTATTTAATTTATCTCGTTATTGAGCTAAAATCAAAACCTAATTACTCTAAAGCAAATACCTAGTCTTCAACAAACTTCGATTTAACAATTCAATATTTCTTGAAAATTTTCCAAAACCCTAATTCTAAATTTCATAAGCCACACTTGGAAGAAATTGATTAATCTAAATGCACCTACAAATTGATCTTACGCTCACATGATGAATTTACAGTTACTAATGGTTTCCTTACTTAAACCCTAGGATAAGACGCTTTATACCAATTCCACTACAATAACATCAAACAAGGGATTGCAACATTAAAACTTTTTGAAATGTTTGTTTCACACACTTATCAACCAAAGTGGACAACTCAGTCTTTCATGCTTGATATATGATCTACACTATGGAAATTCCATTCAGCAAACCCTAGTTCCACTTTTAAAATCAACTGATATGAACCGGAACTACTTAAGCACACAACTGTACTCAAGAAATCAAATTGCAATTATAGTTGACATCAATCAAATCATTAAATCATACTTTGGAAAATTTAGTCAAAAAGCCTTCAGCAATCAATACTCTTCTTTCCTAAATAACAAGATAAGGTATGCCAATCTAAGAAAGTGCACACACTACACTCAGATATCGTAATAAAACTAATTGAACCTAGGAACTAAGATTTTGATTAATAGGCTAATGCAAATCTCAATTGGAAATCATTCACCTACTTCAATCAAATTGCAATGTAGCTAATTTAGATAATGCTCCAGAATCTCAAACCAACAATCACTTCTAAACTAAGTTGTAAAGGCTAGAATCACTTCATCATACTTCACTCTTATGTGCTAGAAAATTCCCAAATTGCATAGAAGATTAAAAACCCTAGTATATTTTACAAATTCATAAACGACCTTAAAAATGTACCTTGTTTACACACACAGTTCAACAATCTTGCATTCAGAGTGAAACCCTAAGCTATCATTCCTATTGAATCAATGCTTTTACTAACAATGAAAATGAACACTCGCACTGAGAAATAATCAAAAGATTCTGACTTAATTAACACAATGAAAATGTTCTCTAGAAATCCTTTTGCAAGCTTACTATTGAAAACTACTGAAATCTAATTGCTAGGTTTAAGTGACAGAAGGAAGATCCTCTCGACCTTATATTGAATTACACATAGAAAATGATGGAATATTATGTTTTCACAATGAGTATGGAGACCTTTTGATGCTTTGACGACTCCTTCAGTCCACACCCAGTTTCATAAAACAATTTGAGTTCAAATCTAATTTAGCAAATCAATTCTGAGATTGAGTTCAAATGGAAGTCATAGATCTTTTTTCTCACTTGCAATTACGCATATGATTCTAATTTGCATTCTTTCTTCTGGTAACAATTTAGGAAATTATATTAACAAGACCAACATACACTTCTCAGAATCGATTCATCATGGCTCAATCACATTGTGTGAAGGGGATTCATGTTTAATCTGGGTGCCAAGGAGGTGGAGTTATGATTCTACTATTGAATTTCTTCCATCCTATCCTATTTAATCAATAAGACATTAAATCCGATGCATTAAACCACACTCTGTTTGTTCACGCTTTATAAATCATAGAGACTTGTCGTTATTCGATTCATTTGCCGAGAGAGATACAAGAAGATTCGTTCAAGTTCAAGACTAATTCATGTAACAAGATCTGCAAATGGAATTTTTATCTAAAAATTAACGCTGGAAAATTTTGAATTCAATTTATTAGGAGCATAAATTTGTAAGATAATTAAACACACACCTACATCAACTATTCTTGAAACCTTCACTATGTAATTCTTCAACGTAAACACTCAATCTATCCAGCTAAAAACTAACATATGAAATCTTTCCTTTCATATAAACACAATCCGATCATCAACACAAATGAGAAAGAAAATTGATACTGTAAAAAGAAATAAGAAATTAATCAAACAAACTTACAAATTACCTCTAGCTATACTTATAGGAGCTGATCCGGTTGTGGTTGACCCTTGCTACACTTGGAGAAGCTTAGGATTTACAGAGACTAGCTATGCTTCAACAAATCTACCTCAAGAACTCATACAAAATCCACAACACTCCAAAATCAAATTAGTAACACAACATGTTAAATAACAACTTCGGCTTTCATTAACAGAGGATGAAATCTCATTCTTCAAGTCTTTATTATAGAATTGAATTGCAATACCCACACCGGATGTCTATGTTTTAATATGTCTCTCTTGCAGGCTTTATAATCACACACTTAGAATTACAAATAGAAAGTGATCTATGCAAATCAGATCAAAAGATCATTATGCTACTTAGCTCATCTAAATCTAATTACATTGTCCATTCCAAGCTTTGTTGCTCAACAACGCTCCATTCATAGCCATGGAGATTAGATGAAATTTATTCTAGAAGCTTTGATGTGCTGATATATAGTATTTTCAATTGCTTTGACCAAAATTCCAAAACAGGGTTGTTTTGGGAGATTTTGACAATTCTGGAAATTCCGCGTTTTACATAAATTAGCCTCAAAGCCCCCTGAATATCTCTAAAAATGTACATTATTTTGAAAAAAATATTATAGGGTTAGTAAACTGGCTATATTGGGATCAAAACCCATGTGACCAAATTTCTTCCTTCGCCTTCTTCTGTATGTAAACCGAGGCATAAGTTTGCAGTTTCGAATATTTTATAGATTTGGACAAATTGTGTAATTTCCTTCTAGAGATCCATATGAGTGAGCTGGGTGGAATCCAAATTATGGAGAGGTATCATAATAAAATTTTTGATAATAAACTCTCTTGTTTTCTCTGGAAGCACGCCGAAAGTGCCAAATCCCTAAATTATGCATTCTCATACTTAACTGGCTTGTGAGGGATTTCAGTGATGGAACCCTGTGATAAATGTACTTCAACAAAAAAGTCATTATTAAAACATGACATAATCATATTTAATCATAGATAAGTGAAGAACATTGATGATAATCAACCATAGAGAGTATTTGGTAGCAAGTGACGGAATTAGGGTATAGAATGGGCTAAAAACCTAGGGTTTTAGGGTATAAACAATGATGTTTCATGATGAAAACATAAGCATATACAAGACCCAAAAAGGCCTCTATTTCTTCATTTTCAATTATTTTCCTTCAATTTCCTTGTCACATGGAACCTATGATATTTCACCTTCCTTTCAGTCTAATTTCCATTATTTTTATAGATAAAATTCCAATTAATGCCTCATGCCTTTCCAAAACCTTTTCCATTTCCTTTGCAAATTTAATTTGACCATAATAAAATGAATGAACACCCACTAGGATTTTTTTCCCACCATTCAACTTTGAATACGTGTCCCATCAATCATGGTTATTATATTTTTACATGGATTTTTAGCTAGGGCTTTTACAATTGATAAGAAGCATTCCTCCCTTACATCATTAGCTACAATACAATCTATTTTACCATAGATCCATTGTGAATTCATTCAAAACTAAAAACATGGATATAGCCATACATAATCATTGATAAAATACATGTTTATAACTAGCATAATAAAAAAATAAATACCATGGATACAACAACAATAGAATCCACATAATAACTAGTGCAATTATGCATCAAATAAAAAGAATGTGCTTCTCATTAATGAGTATAAAAACCAACCAGAGAAGGGACTTCCACGTTCCACCTGACCATACATTTCCTCAGCCAAATCTCTCTTCATCCAATCACCGCCATGCCATATTCCAAGCATGAATGTGGCATTGAAAAAGAAAGAACCAATAAGGGCATCTCAAGGCTAAAACACGTCACCCTCATCAAATATAAATCATGCTTTACCGTGATCCACACCCGATAAATAGGCCAAAAAAAGCATGGATATCACCAAATTATCTCCACCTAAACCACGAGGAATTCTCTTGTTCCCTAGTATCTTAGGCTTTACCGCAACCCACAGTATGAATCAAGGGTCACTACATCCTAAACCGAGAAATACTCTCCAGGCTTTACCGTATATCCCAAACTAGGGATTCATAAGCCTCAATAGAGAGAAAACCACCTCTCAGGCTTTAATGCATTCCAAACCCGGATTACTAGGACCTAAACCAAGTAAGCACATGAACAGGTTCCATAATCATTCGTAGATCCACCTCACTCAGATTCAAATCCATCCAAAAATCCAACTAAACCAAACATGAGAACACCACAACACCATGGTTATCTGCAAAGGATAAGGCTAGGCCGAATACACTGTCACACCTAGAAAAAAACCATGCCAAGATAGAAAATAACCACATACAATACCATGCATGCTATATCTAGCAAGGGAATCATACATGCAAACAAATACCTACAAAGAATCATGTTGTAGCTGCTTGATTCCTGCTCCTTGCTTGCTTCCTTCTTCTTGCTTTCCTGCTTTTCTTGGCCCAATACCAAAATGCTCCAAGAAACTCTAAGTGTCCAAGAGTGAGTGTGAGAGAGAGAGAATAATGAGCGAGCTCCATAACTATGAGAAATATCTTGCCAACTCATCCTCAAAAGACTTTTTATAGACGAGGGTTATATTTTATTCATTTTCCATTATTTTCCTTCATTTTCCTCTTCACATGCAACATGTGACATTTTCTCCTAATTTCCTTTATTTTCATAAATAATTTTTCCAAATAATGCCTCTTACCTTTCCAATACCTTTTCCATTGCCTTTGCCAATTTCCTTTAGCCATAATAACAGAAATGAACACCCATTAGGATGTTTTGCCCAACATTCAACTTGGAATAAGTGTCCCATCAACCATTGCTATTATTTTTAACATTTATTACATGGAATTTTCACCAGGGATGTTACAAAACCCTCCCCCTTGGGGGACACCATGCTCAGTGTTGAACCACACAAATACCTCAACAGAATCAATGAAAAAACCCATACTACCCATGGAGCTTTATAACGTAGCTCGATGCAGTATTTACAATGATCACCCCACTAAAAATCAACCCAACAAGACATCATAAAAACATGATAACTATAATGAAATGACACCAAACCGCTTATTGTAGCTTTACAACAAAAATTATTACGATATTTACAATAATAACCACATATATACATATGCACATTTTATCAACCAACAAATAAAAGGATATGATGCCCATATCAGCAACAAGGGAATCGGGAGGCTCACATTTCCACCCTCAAAGTAGTACCAGGATTCACTTCCTTCCCAGGAAGTCCAAAATCCACTATCAGAGCCAAAGCTACATCCAATGTCTAATGCTACAATCTTGCACCACATTTCCTCTAAGTGAAAAATTACCGACTCATTGTTTCGGGGTGCACTCCCAATGTGACTCTGATTCCATATGGCAATGCTAAGGACCAAACAAAATCCATCCCTTCTCTTCTCTTCTCTTCTACACAGTCCCTCAGGAAATCTGATAATCCACTTTTTTCTATTCACTCACCTTCAAAGTTCCTTGACATCCCATATCCCGCGTGATCCATCCCTTGGCAAGGCTTCCTCACATCGCAAGGTAAAAAAAACCAAGGAAAATCCTTGCTTCAAAATCATCATATTGGTCATAGCATGCGCATGGCAATAAATGGAAACTATTGGGTACTAGTGTCGCACAATGGGCCTGTTCGTGAAGTGATTTACCAACATATTTTTGCATGTTCCATTTCCTTTTGTTGGTACTCCTAGTTCCTGTAATCGGTTTCAACCACCCAATCGGGCATGTTCATGCATTCTTGTACCAAACACATAATTACCATTAGACTCAAAATAAATTGAAATAAAACTCAAATCATACCTCAATCGTAGCTCTTCAATAAGGTACAATTTCACTTCTATTTAATTCCTATCACACAAGTCAAACTAGCAGTTTGACGAAATCGTCATGTATAAACATATCACATCTGGTTAGCTCAAAACACAATCACCATAAATTAAAATCACGAATCACATTAAATAATCATAAAACATAATCATAAATTACATGTAACCATGATAAGTTAGAATAATATATCACATGCATAATAGAACTAAAATAAAATATCGATACTTATCCTTCATTGGTCCTTACTTATGCATGTATTCTTTTGTACACATACATATCGGTTTCCACACTTAGCAAGCACCCAATGCCCTTTCTTCTCTTCAATCATGTACACATATACATAGTGTACATCACACTCATACAACCACATACAACATACAACACCATACAATACATTCACCAACACTGGTATACGAGACATACACCTACACTCGATGTACAATACAACACAATACATATGCCTACACCAGCATACAAAACATACACCTACACACAATGTACAATATAACACAATAAATATACATATACAAAGCAAAACATAAAAAATACACATGTCATGATACTAGGACTACACCATGCACATACATAGTACGACATGCCCTAAACATGGCATGTACGACATGCACACAATACTACCCATATAAAATCACGAATCACATGAAATCATAATAAAACATAATCATAAATTACAAGTAACCATGATAAATCATAATGATATATCACATGAATAATAGAACCGAAATAAAATATCGACACTTATCCTTCATTGGTCCTTACTTATGCCTGTATTCTTTTGTACACATACCATATTGGTTGCCACACTCAGCAAGCACCCAGTGCCTTTTCCTCTCTTCAATCATGTACACATATATATAGTGTACATCACACTTATACAACCACACACGACATACAACACCATAGAATACATGCACCAACACTGGCATACGAGACATACCTCTACACCTAGTGTACAATACAACACAATACATACGCCTACACCGACATACAACACATACTCCTACACAAAATGTACAATATAACACAATACATATACATATACAAAGAAAAACATAAGAAATACACATGTCACCATACCAGGCCTGTACCATGCACATACATAGTACGACATTTCTGAAACACATCATGTACAACATGCACACAATACTACACGTATACTAGTACCATATGCACAACATGTACATAGTACTACTCATACACAACACTGCCTGAAAAACGTGTGCACATCATCACATGTACATAGAACCACCTTCACAACATGTACATAATGCCAAATATACACCGCACCACCTGTACAATGTGTACATAATACCACAAGCACGATGTGTACACAACATGAGATGTACACAATGCCACATGCATGACATGAACATGGCACCACCTGCACACATCACCACATGTACAACATGTACACAACACCACATGCACACAACACCACATGCACACAACACCACATTTACAATCATACACACAACACCACATGCACAAAACACCACATTTACAATCATACACACAACACCATATGCACATAACACCATATGTAGAACACACACATAACACCATATGTACATAGCACCACCTATACAACATGTACATAGCACCATATGTACACAATACCGCATATCCAACATGCACACAACACTGTATATCCAACATGCAAATAGAATGGTATGTATACAACTCTACAAATTCCAACATGTACATAGCGTCATCTATACCTAGCACTGCATATGTACCATACACACAACACCATATATAGAAGAGGCATACAACATCATAGGTACAATCACTGAATATACAACATGTGCAAAATATACACAACAATAGTACTTCACATCCATAGGAAACACACTGAATCCCACAATCAACCTTGCTTCTAGTGTATTTCCACAATCCATGCCTATCTTAGCATGTTGCAGATCACACTACTTTCACTTCGCTGATGTACCCCTCAGCATCACCCGTCCATAACATAAACATAGGCATAATACAAGAATATAACATTAAATCATATAAACATGATAAATACCTTATAGATCTGTCAATGCTACTCTGCTACTTGATTCATCATAGCCATGAACCTCTTCATGCCATTCCCCCACATAAGCAGTCATTCCTCCACAAGAATGATCCTTGAAAATCCTGTCATATAGTGACATAGGTACATACATACATACATATATATAATCATTGGCATAAAAAAATCATTATCCTATTATGCAACGACATACATACACACATATATACATATAAACATTAGCATTAAATAATCATGATCTAGGAAAACTCTGTCAGACATGATATCATAAATACATACATGTAAACATCAATATAATCATGATCACAACATAATTGCTAGATATAATAAGGTCTAGGTTAAGAGAAATTCCTTTATCTGTGCACACCATGCACAACATTGAGAACAACAGTCCCCAACATAGCCAAGGCATCTAATGCCTCAAATCCATTTACTTTACCTTTCTAGTCACCTTTTTGATGTTTATACTGGCACCATCCATTTACCACAATGGCCTCAACCAATCCAACCAGATTTCATACTCTTACATTTAGTTTTGATTATACATGCACTGAGATTCATATGAGTCTTGCATCATCTGTTGGGTTTCATTAAGCTTCCCCCAAGCTCCATTAACTTTCCTATTTCCCAACCAATTCCCAAAACTGTCAAACAAAGGATAGAATGAGAAAAAAACAAGAAGAGAACCATGAAAACCAATACCAATGTGACACTGCAACCAAAGTGGCATATCTATGCACCAGACATAAACAAAGCTACAAATAAAGCTCAAAAATTCACAAAAGACCAAAATCACAAGACTAGCAACAAACACCATGACTCAATTGCCATGGTTCCCAATACTTCCAAAGGAAATCTCAACCCGAACCTTTTTCAAGATTTCATAGAAGCCTCTTTTTCCATGCAAACCCCTACATCATACTTCCATAAACACGTAGATGTTAGCGCATAATTAAATATAACAGTATACTAGTTATCTTACCTTGTTGGGCCAAACACACTCCCTCGTAACTAAACACACACATGTTAGCCATATGTATCAATATCAAGACAACATATCCCTAAATTCGAAATCAACATTTACCAATACTAATAACCATATCATAATAAACAATGAACTCACATTCGTCGGTCATGATACATAATTATACAACTATCACTTACACTAAATTATATACTGACTACCTCAAACCGTATGTCTTAGAACAACCATATTAAATAAAGATCATTTCTTCATGCAATATTATAGACACATATACTCATATAATGCAGCAAATCAAATATTCAAACAACTTTTAAGTGTACCATGTTAAATAAATAAGCTATACAACATAATATACACGAAACATTTAACACGAGATAGATGAAATAATCAAACAATCAAGCACCAAGTATACGACATAAGAAAACTCATACCTTAATGTATCTGAGGGGAGGCTACCTTGTCTGCAAAATACATCTAGATAGCACAATATAACTTCACAACATATCAATCTAATCATAAATAAGGTCATGATATCCGTAACAATATCTACCTAACATATTCACATTGTGAACCCATAAGAAAATGGCATTCATGCATACAATCACATATGCACAGTCAACCTAGATTAGTACAATACAATATCACATATATATCGAATCATACATGAAGTTAATAACTGTAACCATATCCATAAGCTAATATAAAGTAAAATGATACATATAACATCAAGATCTTAATGAAATAACCCTAATCATGAAGTTCTAGCTGATAATAACAACAAGTTATATATCCTCCTCATCAACAACATGTAACCTAATCATCAAGCTAACTATCATACAAAAACAAGAAGTTAACCTATATCATACTCACAAACAATATATAACATAATTAACATAAGGCAACGAAGAAAATGCATACCACCACAGGTTGTTATCATTCATGATTATCTGGCACATGTACATATAAGCACACGAATCAACTAGCATTTGTAATGTATGTAACCATAACATCAATAAAACAAAAGGAATACTCATAACCATAATGCATATAATTCCACTGATCAACTAGAGTTTATCACATATGTAGCCATAAAATAGAATTACAAAAATATAAGTAACCCTAATGTTTACAACAACCATGAATCACATATGTGCATGCCAAGCATGCAAACTTGTATGAAAACATGCTCTTGCGTCGAGATCCAATGTTGCAATTTTAGTTTAATGATTTGCATTACCTCAACTCTCTCAGCAAACACATTAGCATCATAACATACCAATATCATCATGATGACCTTATGTACAACAACCTCAATCAAACCAATGTAAACTTGACCAATGTATAACCAATCATGAACGACCAACGCATGTTCAACATGTGACATCACATAAGAAAGTATACACGGATAACACCGAAGCATGACCAATATGTAACCCTAGCATATGTAAGAAATTAATGTACAATGTGTAATTATAAGTAAGCAAGCATGCACGAATAATCCAAAAGCACGAGAAATGCATGACTAGTCATACACTCATGACAACATGTTGACAACAACACCATCATCCCTTCTATGGTGATACCACTGCCACCATGGGCAGCAGAACACAAATGCAACAAGAACATATATAGCCGCAAGAATATTAAACACATATGAAGGCAACATAAATGCATGATAAACACACCTCCTATCTAAACATAATTATTGATCAAATGGGAACTATTACCTCAAAACAAGAACTCTAGCCCAAAAAAACTCAAACAACATGAAAAAACAACCCAAAAATGAAATGTGTCTTCGAGAACGCACTATTTTTTTTCGGGTCAAATTTCAACATTATTTTTAAATTATGCTAAAAACGAAAATTTTTCTTGAAAAAAGGATTGAAAAAGCACCCTAAAAACAAAAAGTGTTGATGGTGGAATAACATCACCAATTTTTTGTGTGAAAAAAACAACTTGAAAACAAAAAGTGTTGATGCTGGAATAACATTGCCAATTTTTTGTGTGCAAAAAAAAACCTGAAAACAAAAAGTGTTGTTGCTGGAATAACTTTGTTAATTTTTTGTATGCAAAAAACACTTTGAAAATGAAAAGTGTTAATGTTGGAATAACGTCATTTTATTTTCGGGGTAAATTGTCAAAAAATTTTGATAATGACATTAAAGATAAAATATCATGAATCTGAGAAACCTGAAAATTTCAATGATAAACATGACATTAAAGATAAAATATCAAAAGTTTTAAATTTGCAGCAATTTTTACGCATGGTATTAAAGATAATATATTATCGTATCTCTAAAAATCCTTGAAAATCCAAGGATGACATTCAAGATAAAATATCACCTTTATGAAAATAAAATTCCAACTATTTTTTGGGATGGTATTAAAGATAAAATACCACTTATAAAAATAAAAAAATAAAAAATAAAAGACACAAAAAAACACAAAAAAATTCAAAACAAAATAAAAAAGGGCAAAATTTAAAAAAATCACACACATTGTAAAGAAAAAAAATTAAAAATTAACCCAAAAAAACAATTATTTTTTTTAGTTATAAAAAAAAAATAATAATAATAATAAATCACATAATTAAAAGAAAAAAAGATAAAATAAATAAATTTATATAAAAATTTAAAATTAGTTAAAATTTAAAAAAATAATAATCAAATAAAATATTAAAATAAAAAAGAATTAAAATTTAGAAATTTAAATTTACAAAAAAAATTAAATTTGATGATGATGATGATGATGATGGTTAAGATCCATTGAGACCAATCTTTGGTCTATCGGACCTAAAGAAAAGAGTTATTTAGTTTGATTTAAGATTTTATTCCTATACTCAAAAAGCTTGGAGAGAAGCCTCTCGAGCTCACTATAATTTTGACATCTTAAAAGGCTAGGAAGGTCAGTATTGCAACAAAGATTATGAAATTGAGCTCTAATGTGGTTGTACACGGGGCACTCTAAGAGGAAGTGATTTTCATCCTTGATGTTAATATTTTCACAGAGATGGCAGATCCTTTCCATCCATGGTGTTTTAGGAACTGTCCAATGACCTGTTTCACTATGGAGCTCATGAGAGTTCGTTCTAACCTTGGCTATACTAATTTTCCTCTTTGAGCTAGTTAAAACAGAGAGATACTTTTGATCTTCCAAGGTTGAGTTGATGACCTCCTTATAATATCTTAATTTTCTTTTAGTTGCTAGATCTTTCTGACACCACATTTTTTCTTTGAACTTAGAAGTAACAATTTTTTTAATGTTATTATTGTTTTGCAATGCAACATTCTCGTCGATCTCCCAATGGTTTAATCAGGTCTTGGTGTCTTTATACCAACCTCATTTAAGCGTTAGGTGGTTTTGGATGGAATTTAAAGCTAGCTTAGGAAGTCTATGGTCTCTTATGCTATTGAGCTTGTGTTTGTACAAGAGAAGCCTACTCATAACTAGGCTCTCGATAGGGGAAAGACCCACTTTTATAAGGAGAATAGAATAGGGTGTATTGCTTTTAATTTTAAGGTTATAAGTTATAAAACGCTTTTGGATTTGCTCAATATTTCTCCAGCATTCTCTAGTGATGCTGCAACCCTAAACCTCACATCCATATAAGATAACATGAGTGCCTAAAGTTTCAAAGAGGAACTTCTTTCTATCCCACATTACGAGGTTTTCCATTTTACAATTATTTTCAACACCGAAATAAGCTTTCCACACCCCATTAATCCTTTTCTGAATGCTATAGTTCCAGTTGAGCTTGTAATGAATATCAATTCCTAGGTACTTGTAAGAAGACACTTCCTCCAAGTTACTATTTTCATACATAAAATTAGCGTAAGTGTCCTTCTTGGATTTGATAATCATAACTTTTGTTTTCTCAGTGTTAACAGACATACCCATGGTAGAGTAGAAATCCTTAAGAAGTATAATTTTCTTATCAAGATCAGATGGGCAACTTGCGAGAAGAACAATATCGTCAGCATAGAGAAGAAGGATGATGACTATCCCAGCTAAGATCGTGATAGCACATCCTACTTCCTCTAAACAACCTTCTAGGTTGTCGATGTAAATGCCAAATAGGGTAGGGGAGAGGGGGAAACCTTGTTTAACTCCTATATTACAATCAATATATTTTGACCTTCCCTCATTGCTATTTAACTTGGCAAATACATTCTTGTATAACCTTATAGTGACTGCTCTTAGCCTGAAAGGAACATTTAGCTCTTCTAATCTATTCCATAGGTTGTTTCTAGGAATTGTATCGAAAGCCTTTCTAAAGTCCACAAAGCAAAAGAAGAGATTAGATTTATAATTGCGTCATTCCTCCACAATGATCCTAAGCGTAACGAGGTGGTCCATTGTTGAGTGCTGCCTTTTAAAAATCGCTTGGCCTTTAGCTTGCTTACCTTCATTTTCTAGCCAAATGCTCAACTTCTTTTCCAAAATAATACCATATAAATTGGCTAAGAGAGGGTTGATCATAATTTTTCGATAATTAGAGGGGTTATTTGTATCCCCACTTTTAAAAATATGGATAATGAGGCTCTGAGTACAAGGTTTAGGGAACCCTTGCTTGACTACTTAGTTGAAAATCTCGTGGATGTGGGGAATGAGGACATGACCTCCAATTTTTAACATTTCTGCTTGGTAACCTTCAATGTCTTTAGCTTTCCCATTTTCCAGGCGTTTAACCCCAAAATCAATGTCTTCTAATCAGAAAAATTCTTTCTTTGTGAGCAGGGTTTCAAAATCCCTAGCATTTGGAGATTCATAAAGATTTTTAAGATAGGAATTCCAGTCGTGTAAAGCAATTTTATTATTATCTTTAGTTTTCCTAGTTAGAATCTGCCTCCAGAATTTATTAGGAGCCATCTTAGAGAGATGTAAGAGATTCTCTTGCATTTTATGAATATATTTCCTTTTTCTCCTTTTACTTAGGGATTTGTAGATTTTTATCTTGTCAATTTTGAGAGGTTCATCAATAGCTTCCTTAATTTCTCTTCTCGCACTTTTACAATATTTGTCATACCATTGGTTGGTTTTGCTATTTATTTTACTACTTGAGACTTCAATTGAGAACTTGTTAAGAGAATATGAGAGGGTTGTAGTAAAATTATGATAGAGGTCATCTATGTTGTCTATACTAGATAAAGGAAGCAAATTAGTTTTTAATTCATTTAGAAAGAGATCATTTTTATTTCTATGAAAGATTAAGTTCTTTTGACTGTAAGGATTATATTCTATGGGATCTCTATGAATGACAAAATTGAGAGTTATTAGTAAAGGCCTATGATCAGATTCAGGCTCGTGGTCGTCTAAGATGTCAAAATTTATTTATTTTTGTATAAAGGGAGATCGGAAATAACATAGTCTACCATGCTGCTACCAAGCCCATGGATGTAGGTCATCTGGCTAGAATTGGGCCACTTCTTTAGACCGTTCCAAATTATGAGATCATGAGCACTACAGAGCTTGACTAGCTTCGACCCAAAAAAATTATCCCCAAGGTCTTCAGAGCTCCTTTTGTACCGGCTAGCCAGAGTAATGTCTTCGTCAAGCCAATTAATTTTTATATAATTTTTTTAATTTTTAATTTTCTTTTCAATATTTTTTTTATTTAATATTTTTGTTGTTTTAAATTTTTTTATTTTAATGTTGTTTTTAAATTCTATATATAGTAACTTCCTCCAAGTTACTATTTTCATACATAAAATTAACGTAAGTGTCCTTCTTGGATTTGATAATCATAACTTTTTTTTTCTCAGTGTTAACAGACATACCCATGGTAGAGTAGAAATCCTTAAGAAGTATAATTTTCTTATCAAGATTAGATGGGCACCTTGTGAGAAGAACAATATCGTCAACATAGAGAAGAAGGATGATGACTATCCCAGCTAAGATCGTGCCAACACATCTTGCTTCCTCTAAACAACCTTCTAGGTTGTCGATGTAAATGCCAAATAGGGTAGGGGAGAGGGGGAAACCTTGTTTAACTCCGATATTACAATCAATATATTTTGACCTTCCCTCATTGCTATTTAACTTGGCAAATACATTCTTGTATAACCTTATAGTGACCGCTCTTAGCCTGAAAGGAACATTTAGCTCTTCTAATCTATTCCATAGGTTATTTCTAGGAACTGTATTGAAAGCCTTTCTAAAGTCCACAAAGCAATAGAATAGATTAGATTTATCATTGCGTCATTCCTCCACAATGATCCTAAGCGTAATGAGGTGGTCCATTGTTGAGTGCTGCCTTCGAAAAATCGCTTGGCCTTTAGCCTGCTTACCTTCACTTTCCAGCCAAATGCTCAACTTCTTTTCCAAAATAATACCATATAACTTGGCTAAGAGAGGGTTGATCATAATTTTTCGATAATTAGAGGGGTTATTTGTATCCCCACTTTTAAAAATATGGATAAGGAGGCTATGAGTCCATGGTTTAGGGAACCCTTGCTTGACTGCTTAGTTGAAAAGCTCGTGGATGTGGGGAATGAGGACATGACCTCCAATTTTTAACATTTCCGCTTGGTAACCTTCAATGTCTTTAGCTTTCCCATTTTCCAGGCGTTTAACCCCAAAATCAATGTCTTCTAATCAGAAATTTTTTTTCTTTGTGAGCAGGGTTTCAAAATCCCTGGCATTTGGAGATTCATAAAGATTTTTAAGATAGGAATTCCAGTCGTGTAAAGCAATTTTATTATTATCTTTAGTTTTCCAAGTTAGAATCTACCTCCAGAATTTCTTAGGAGCCATCTTAGAGAGGTGTAAGAGATTCTCTTGCATTTTATGAATATATTGCCTTTTTTTCCTTGTACTTAGGGATTTGTAGATTTTTATCTTGTCAATTTTGAGAGGTTCATCAACAGCTTCCTTAATTTCTCTTCTCGCACTTTTACAATCTTTGTCATACCATGGGTTGGTTTTGCTATTTCTTTTACTACTTGAGACTTCAATTGAGAACTTGTTAAGAGAATATGAGAGGGTTGTAGTAAAATTATGATAGAGGTCATCTATGTTTTCTATACTAGATAAAGGAAGCAAATTAGTTTTTAATTCATTTAGAAAGAGATCATTTTTATTTCTATCAAAGATTAAGTTCTTTTGACTGTAAGGATTATATTCTATGGGATCTCTATGCATGACAAAATTGAAAGTTATTAGTAAAGGCCTATGATCAGAGTCAGGCTCGTGGTCGTCTAAGATGTCAAAATTTATTATTTTTTTGTATAAAGGGAGATCAGAAATAACATAGTCTACCACGCTCCTGCCAAGCCCATGGATGCAGGTCATCTTGCTAGAATTGGGCCACTTCTTTAGGCCGTTGCAAATTATGAGATCCTGAGCACTACAAAGCTTGACTAGCTCTGACCCAAACAAATTATCCCCAAGGTCTTCAGAGCTCCTTTTGTACTGGCTAGCTAGAGTAAGGTCTTCGTCTAACCAATTAATTTTTATATAATTTTTTTAATTTTTAATTTTCTTTTCAATATTTTTTAATTTAATATTTTTGTTGTTCTAAATTTTTTATTTTTAATATTTGTTTTTTTAAATTCTATATATAGTAACTTCCTCCAAGTTACTATTTTTATACATAAGGTAGTGTAAGTGTCCTTCTTGGATTTGATAATCATAACTTTTGTTTTTTCAGTGTTAATAGACATACCCATGGTAGAGCAGAAATCCTTAAGAAGTCTAAGTTGCTTATCAAGATCAGATGGGCACCTTGCAAGAAGAACAATATTGTCAACATAGAGAAAAATGATGATGACTATCCCAACTAAGATCGTGCCAGCACATCTTGCTTCCTCTAAACAACCTTCTAGCTTGTCGATGTAAATTCCAATTAGGGTAGGGGAGAGGAGGCAACCTTGTTTAACTCTGCTATTACACTTAATATCTTTCGACCACCCCTCATTGCTCTTTAAATTGGAAATTACATTCTCATATAACCTTATAGCGGCCGCTCTTAGTTCGAAAGGAACATTTAGCTCTTCTAATCTATTCCATAGGTTGTTTCTAGGAACTGTATCGAAAGCATTTCTAAAGTCCACAAAGCAACAGAAGAGATTGGATTTATCATTGCGGAATTCCTCCACAATGATCCTAAGCGTAACGAGGTGGTCCATTGTTGAGTGCTTCCTTCTAAAATCCGCTTGGCCTTTAGCCTGCTTACCTTCACTTTAAAGCCAAATGCTCAACTTCTTTTCCAAAATAATACCATATAACTTGGCTAAGAGAGGGCTGATCATAATTTTCCGATAATTAGAGGGGTTATTTGTATCCCCACTTTTAAAAATAGGGATAATGAGGCTCTGAGTCCAAGGTTTAGGGAACCTTTTCTTGACCGCTTGGTTGAAAAGCTTGTGGATGTGGGGGATGAGGACATGACCTCCAATTTTTAAGATTTCCGCTTGGTAACCTTCAATGTCTTTAGCTTTCCCATTTGCCAGGCGTTTTACCCCAAAATCAATGTTTTCTAATGAGAAAACTTATTTCGTTGTGAGCAGGGTTTCAAAGTTATCCCTGGAATTTGGAGATTCATAAAGCTTTTTAAGGTAGGAATTCTAGTTGTGTAAAGAAATTTTATTATTATCTTTAGTATTCCTAGTTAGAATCTGCCTCCATAATTTCTTAGGAGCCGCCTTAGAGAGGTGTAAGAGATTCTCTTGTCTTTTACGAATATATTGCTTTTTTTTCCTTTTAGTTAGGGCTTTGTAGATTTTTATCTTGTCAATTTTGAGAGATTCATCAACGACTTCCTTAATTGCTCTCCTCACACTTTTACAATCTTTGTCATACCACGGGTTGGTTTTGCTATTTCTTTTATTACTCGAGACTTCAAATGAGAACTTGTTAATAGAATATGAGAGGGTTGTAGTAAAATTATGATAGAGGTCTTCTATGTTGTCTATACTAGATAAAGGAAGCAAATTAGTTTTTAATTCATCTAGAAAGAGATCGTTTTTATTTCTATCAAAGATTAAGTTCTTTTGACTATAAGGATTATCTTCTATGGGATCTCTATGCATGAAAAAATTGAGAGTTATGAGTAAAGGCCTATGATCAGAGTCAAACTCGTGGTCGTTTCAAATGTCAAAATTTATTATTTTGTTGTATAAAGGGAGATCGGAAATAACATAGTCTACCACGGTGCTGCCCAACCCATGGATGCAGGTCCTTTGGCTAGAATTGGGCCACTTCTTTAGACCGTTGCAAATTATGAAATCCTGAGCACTACAAAGTTTGATTAGCTCCGACCCAAACAAATTATCCAAAATTCTTTAGAGCTCCTTTTGTCACCAAATGGCAAGGTAATGTCTTCGTCAAACCAATTAATTTTTATATAGTTTTTATATAATTTTTTTAATTTTTAATTTTCTTTTCAATATTTTTTTTTTTTAATTTAATATTTTTTGTTGTTTTAAATTTTTTATTTTAATGTTGTTTAAATTCTATATATAGTAACTTCCTCCAAGTTACTATTGTCATACATAAAATTAGTGTAAGTGTCCTTCTTGGATTTCATAATCATAACTTTTGTTTTGTCAGTGTTAACAGACATACCCATGGTAGAGAAGAAATCCTTAAGAAGTCTAAGTTTCTTATCAAGATCAGATGGGCACCTTGCGAGAAGAACAATATCTTCAGCATAGAGAAGAAGAATGATAACTATCCCAGCTAAGATCGTGCCAGCAAATCCTGCTTCCTCTAAACAACCTTCTAGCTTGTCGATGTAAATGCCAAATAGGGTAGGGGAGAGGGGGCAACCTTGTTTAACTCCAATATTACACTTAATATCTTTCGACCACCCCTCATTGCTCTTTAACTTGGCAATTACATTCTCGTATAACCTTATAGCGGCCACTCTTAGCTCGAAAGGAACATTTAGCTCTTCTAATCTATTCCATAGGTTGTTTCTAGGAACCGTATCGAAAGCCTTTCTAAAGTCCACAAAGCAATAGAAGAGATTGGATTTATCATTGTGGCATTCCTTCACAATGATCCTAAGTGTAACGAGGTGGTCTGTTGTTGAGTGTTGCCTTCTAAAACCCGCTTGGCCTTTAGCCTGCTTACCTTCACTTTCAAGCCAAATGCTCAACTTATTTTCCAAAATAATACCATATAACTTGGCTAAGAGAGGGCTGATCATAATTTTCCGATAATTAGAGGGGTTATTTGTATCCCCACTTTTAAAAATAGGGATAATGAGGCTCTGAGTCCAAGGTTTAGGGAACCCTTGCTTGACTGCTTGGTTGAAAAGCTTGTGGATGTGGGGGATGAGGACAAGACCTCCCATTTTAAAGATTTCCACCTGGTAACCTTCAATGTCTTTAGCTTTCCCATTTTCCAGGTGTTTAACCCCAAAATCAATGTCTTCTAATGAGAAAACTTCTTTCGTTGTGAGCAGGGTTTCAAAATCCCTGGCATTTGGAGATTCATAAAGATTTTTAAGATAGGAATTCCAGTCGTGTAAAGAAATTTTATTATTATCTTTAGTTTTCCTAGTTAGAATCTGCCTCCAGAATTTCTTAGGAGCCATCTTAGAGAGTTGTAAGAGATTCTCTTGCATTTTATGAATATATTGCCTTTTCTTCCTTTTACTTAGGGATTGGTAGATTTTTATCTTGTCAATTTTGAGAGGTTCATCAACAGCTTCCTTAATTTCTCTTCTCGCACTTTTACAATCTTTTTCATACCATGGGTTGGTTTTGCTATTTCTTTTACTACTTGAGACTTCAATTGAGAACTTGTTAAGAGAATATGAGAGGGTTGTAGTAAAATTATGATAGAGGTCATCTATGTTGTCTGTAGTAGATAAAGGAAGAAAATTATATTTTAATTCATTTAGAAAGATATCGTTTTTATTTCTATCAAAGATTAAGTTCTTTTGACTGTAAGGATTATATCCTATGGGATCTCTATGCATGACAAAATTGAGAGTTATTAGTAAAGGACTATGATCAGAGTCAGGCTCGTGGTCGTCTAAGATGTCAAAATTTATTATTTTTTTGTATAAAGGGAGATCAGAAATAACATAGTCTACCATGCTGCTGCCAAGCCCATGGATGCAGGTCATCTGGCTAGAATTGGGCCACTTCTTTAGACCGTTGCAAATTATGAGATCATGAGCACTACAGAGCTTGACTCGCTCTGACCCAAACAAATTATCCCCAAGGTCTTTAGAGCTCCTTTTGTACCGGCTAGCCAGAGTAATGTCTTCGTCAAACCAATTAATTTTTATATAATTTTATATATAATTTTTTTATTTAATATTTTTGTTGTTTTAAATTTTTTTATTTTAATGTTGCTTTTAAATTCTATATATATATATATATATATATATATTTATTTTTATTTTATTTTATCATTTTCTTTAATTATTCTTTTTTTTAACTTAAAAAAAAGTGTTAATTTTTTATTTTTTGTCTTTAAATAATGAGTGTTTTTTTAATCTTTTCCTTTTTTTTTAAAATTTTTTTTTGATTTTTTTGTTATTTATTTATTTGTTTTCTGAAATTTTTTATTTTTACAAGTTATTTTTGTTTTTTTAACACTTTTATTGGTTTTTTTCATATATATATATATTATATATTTTTTTACATTTGATTTGTTTTTGTCATGTTTTTTAATTTTAATTTTATGTCTTATTAACAAACATGAAAATCACCACTCTAAACAAAATGGATTGATGTTGCATAAACACTTTTCAAAATTAGCATGTAAATCATTAACATTTTAAAGTGCCAAAAACATGCTCGAAAAAAAAGGGTGAATATGCATCACCACTTTTCAAAATTGGGTGCTTTTTTTGCTACCTCAAGAAAACGAGTACCAGGTAATTTTATCATTTGATCGGTAACTATGTTTCTTGAACAAGGGTTGAACCATACTCTGATACCGCTCTTTGGTATCATATATCAACCAAAGGTAATGGGAACTAGACATCACCCAAGAGAACAAAAACTAGACATCGCCTAAGGAGAGCCAAACCATGCTCCGATACCACTCTGTAACACCCCATTTCCATATCTACCCACAAAACCAGCCAACTGGGGTAAATATGTGACAAGAGGATACTATAATGAGATTAAACCTCCTATGTGACCTTAAGGAAGTGGAACTGATAGAAAACATAGATATAAACCTTGTACAACATCAATGACATCCCAAGGAGGTATCCCAACCCTTAAGGCCTCTTACCCTTGGGTTAGGCTAACGTTTTGACCATTTTGAGCCTTATCTATAGGCATAACAAAACAAGGTAGCGGCTAGAAGGCAATAGCCATAGGCACAACACAACAAGCATGTGGTCAGGGCCCCAATTGGTAAGTTATGTGCCTGAAAATTTGGGATTTGTGCCACCATTTTATTGCCAAAGCCAAGGTCACTGTCAAGAACTTCATGAAACTTTAGGAGATGACAAATAACATTTAAAAAAAGGTACGAAAGAAATCACGTCATGAGGAATGTAGGGACCTAACATGCCCCTCTCCTTCAAAAAGTGTTGTCCTCAACGCTTGAGTAGCGCTACGCGTTTCTGTATAAAATTCTCATCCTCCCATGTAGAATCTTCAGTGGGTAAGTTCTTCCACTTGATGAGATACTCTAAAATTGATCGATTCTGTAGCTGTCGAGTTCTTGTTTTCGTGACCGCTTCAGGTTCCAATATGATTTTTCCTTCCTCATCAAGTTCTGGAAATATTGTTTGAACTAGAAGATTTTCACCTCTAACCTTCTTCAAGCATGAAACATGAAAAACTGGATGCACTTGTGAAGAAGCAGGAAGCTCCAATTTGTATGCCATAGTACCAATCTTTTACAACACCTTGTAAGGACCATAGTACTTTGGCGATAATTTATTATCCTTATTAGTTTGCTTGAGGGACATTTGTTTATATGGTTGTAGCCGTAAAAATACCCAGTCTCCTACATCAAAACTTCTCTCACTGCGATGTTGATTTGCCTGTTGTTTCATTCAATTTTGTGCCCAATTCAGGTTATCCTTTAAGAGTTGGAGAACTTCTTGTTGATGCTCGATGTGATCTTCCACTGCTAGAACCTTCGAATTTTCTCTTAAAGATGATGTGATGGATGGTGGATGATATCCATAAAGTGCCATAAATGGGATCATTTTTGCTATAGTATGGAAGGAAGTCTTATACCACCATTCAGCGAGAGCTAACCACTTTACCCATTGTGTTTGTTTATCAGATACAAAAAAACAAAGATATCCTTCCAAACGTTTATTTACTATCCCAGTTTGACCATCGAATTGAGGATGATAAGATGAGCTATGAGCTAATTGAGTACCCAAAAAAGAAAATAACTCCGTCCAAAAATTTCTAGTAAAAATGGGATCTCTGTCACTCACAATAACCCTTGGGTTCGCATGTAGCTTTTGAATTGTGTCCATAAATGTAGTAGGAACTATACTTGCTTTAAATGGATGAGATAATGCAAAAAAGTGTGCATACTTGGTAAGTCTATCAACTACCACCATGATGACACTATTTCCTTTGGGCTTAGGTACTCCTGTGATAAAATCCATTGAAATATCCTCCCAACGTTGACTTGGAATGGATAAAGGTTATAGAAGACCCAGGGTATTAATTGTCTCAAATTTATTCTGCTGTCAAACCAAACATTCCGCCACAAACTTTTTAATATCAGATTTAAGGCCATCCCAAAAAAATCTTTCTTCACCCTGTGGTAAGTTTTAAAATTCTTGAGTGTCCTCCTAAAGGAGAAGTGTGCAATTCCAAAAGAATATTTTGTTTTACTTTGGAATTCTGAAAAAGATATAAGCGGTATTTGTACCATAAGGAATCATTTTTCCAATTAAATGTGTCAGATTTACTAGGATCTTGCTGCAAATTTTCAATGAGTGTCCACACTTCTTCGTCCTTCTTCCATTCATCTCTTACTTCGGTTATCCAATCTGGTTGGATAATAGAAATGGAACAAAGCAATGCTTCCACCTTTTCATTCTTTCTTGAGAGTGCATCTACAATAACATTTGTCTTCCCTTTTTTGTAGATTATTTCAAAGTCATAACCCAACATCTTTGTGACCCATTTTTGCTGCTCTTCTGAAGATAGTATTTGTTCCAAAAAGTGTTTAAGACAATCATGATAATTTTTTACCTTGAAGTGTCTTCCCATTAGGTAAGTTCGCCATTTCTTTAGTGCATGCAGTATTGCTAACATTTTCTTCTCATAAATAGGTTTCTGTAAATACATTCCTTTGATTGGACGACTTTCAAACGCAATGGGTCTTCCTTCTTGCATTAAAACAACACCAATTCCATTTCATAAGGCATCACATTCCACAATAAAGGTTTTTTTGAAGTCTGGCGTAGCTAATACCGGTGCTAGGCACATTTCCTCTTTAAGATGTTGAAAGGCCTTAGTTGCTACAAGAGTCCATCAAAATGCATCTTTCTTCAATAATGTTGTTAGAGATGCTGCTATTATCCCATAATTCTTAACAAACTTGCGATAATACCCTATTAACCCGAGAAATCCTTGCAACTTCTTTATGGTTGTGGGGAATTTCCATTCCTAAATGGCTTTAATTTTTTTAGGGTCTACCTGAACACCCTCATGAGATACAATATGACCCAGATATTCCACCTCTTGTACTCCAAAGAAACATTTGGATCTTTTTGCATATAATTCTTTCTCCTGCAATAGTTTGAGCACCTTGTCAACACGTTGAACATGATCCTTCCAAAACCTGATATAGATTATTATATCATCAAAAAATACTAGCACAAATTTTCTAAGGAAGGGTTTGAAAATGGAATTCATCAACCCTTGAAATGTAGAAGGTGCATTGGTAAGGCCAAAAGGCATGACCAGAAATTCATAATGACCCTCATGAGTTTGAAATGTTGTTTTCAACATATTTTCAGTCTTCATTCTAATTTGATGATATCTTGAACAAAGATCCAACTTTGTAAAATAAATTGCTCCATGTAATTCATCCAATAATTCATCAATCACAGGAATGTGAAATTTATCTTTAATGGTGATCTTATTGAGCTCCCTATAATCTGGACACATGTGCCATGATCCATCCTTCTGATTCCTTCTTGTGTACCAATACTACAGGAGGAGAGAAAGAACTTTGACTAGGTTAAATTATACCCACCTCTAACATTTCTGCAATCATACATTCAATTTCGCTCTTTTGGACATAAGGATATCTATAAGGCCTGATGTTTGGAGGAACACTTCCTGGAATCAAATTATTAGCATGATCATGATCACGAATAGGTGAGAGCCCTTTGGGAGTTTCAAACACCTTCAAATGATTGTACAAGACTTTTTGGAGATCTACAGAAATAGATGATTTTGATGTTGGAACTTCTAGTGAGCATAATTGTGAAATTATGCCTTGTTGTTCTTTATTTAGAAGCTTTATCATGACATTAGAGCTTATTATCTTTCCTGTCTTCCCTAAAATACCCCATAATTCGACTTCCTTTCCTTCTGAAAAAAAGTTCAAGAAATGTTTTTGAAAATTAAGAGCTATCATCCCAAAAGATTGTAACCATTGTACTCCTAGCACAACATCAGCACCTGCCATAGGAATGGATAGAATTGGACCATTCAATACATATTCCCCCATGGTTAGCTTGATATTATGGCATTTTGCAGAGAAATTATAGTTCCTCCATTTGCAACCATCACTTGACATTTTGGTGCTGGGTATAGGAGACAGTTCAATTCCTTGGCTACCTTACAATGAATAAAATTATGGGTGCTACCTGAATCAATCAACACTATTACCTTTTTCTTCTTGATATGTCCTTCCATCTTGAGAGTTTGAGGAGTGGTAATTCCTGCCAATGCATTACACGATATGGTCAGACTCATTTCTTCCTCTTCTAGGGCTGGTTCCTGGTGTATATCCTCTTCTTGTTCATTTTCTTCTTCCTCTTCACAACCTATGTAAAATAATTTCTTCTCAGCACACTTATGAATTTTAGTGTATTTGCTATCACAACTGTAGCAAAGCCATTTTTCTATTTTTTCTTTTGATTTTTGTGATGTCAACCTTGTGGAATATGGAAATCTAGTAGTAGAAACACTTCCATCTTTATAGAAGTGAGTGGTAGGCTTCCTTGTCGCCATAATTTTACATTCAATTTTTCTTGCCAACCTGAATGCGTTCTCCAATGAATCAGGTTCCAAAACACGAACCTCATGTTGGATGTTATCCTTTAAAGTACCTATGAAGATATCAATCATGTCTTCCTCTAAAATATCAGTTACCCTTATATTCAATTTTTGGAAGTCCTCAATGTGCTCTCCCACTGAACACTTTTTTTTGGGATTTATCAATTGGCTAAAGAAAGTGTTGCTCTTTGTATCCTCATAATGTGCTATCATTTCCTCCCTAAAAATTGACCAAGTGAATTTTTTTTTATGAGAGAAAAGCCATTGATACCATACAAATGTATTTTGTTCTAAATGTAAAGTTGCAATGCGTACCTTTTGTGTGTTTTGCACATTATTGAGATCAAAATATCGCTCCATCTGTAGTATCCATGTTACAGGATCCTTTCCATAAAACTTCCTGATATTCATTTTTTGAATATGGTGGTTCTTCCATTCAACATTAGAGTTTATGAAATCATGATTAACATTTATTTTGTTCTCATCATGAGTTTCCTCTACTATCTTTTCACCATTAGGAAACATTTCTTGTATCAACTTTGTCAAACCTTCCATGTCTGTTTTTAGATCATTCTTCATGTTTTCCATCTTAGCTTCCATTCCATTCTTCAAACCATCCATGCATTTCTTCAAACCATCCATCTTAGTTTCCACGCCTTTCTTCAAAACTTCCATGTCATTTTTTGTTGCTCTTTGCGAGAGCGAAATTTGTTGCACTTTCTATTGTAATTCTGATATGTCATGTTGCCATTCTTCGTCTTCATGAGTCATAGTAGAAATTTATAAAGGCTTAATGGGTATTGAATTATTTTTAGGGGCCATTTGAGAATCCAATACTGATATCTATTCTATTATATGCCCTTGGAATAAATTCAACTTGATTCTTCAAACAAGACTTATGCAATTCAGAAAAAACAAATACACACCTTTTACTTGCTTTTGAGGAGCTTGATATTGAAATTGACTTATCTATATACTTGCAGATCCTCAATATCTAAAATAAGTCGCTGTAGTTTTCCTCTGAAGCTTCTTTCAAATGCCACAGGTCTGACTTGATTTGGATTCTTCAAGGCAAATTTATGTCCAATCTCCCACAATGACCTAATTATGGACTAGTTCAGTAGAGCGAACTTGTGCAACTTGCCACGTGTCACTGTTTTCTCCTCCGGCTTTGAAATTTATAGACAAGAAACTACATTCCATGTACTTCTAGTCACTCTTTACAGAATTGTAATCTGATTCTCAGAGAGAGAGTTATGAATATTTGTCCACAATCACCTCTTTGAGATGAAATTCGGGAGCTTGAAAATGACCTAAATTCCACAGATCATATCTCCAAAAATATTGCGAACCAAGATATGAAATTTTGCAAAGATGTTCCTTAGGATTTAAAATTTTCTCTCTAAAAAAGTTCAACTTTTGAACCTTCGTAGAAAAAAATTTATAGCGAAAATTCTGCGATGACCTTTTTAAGAGAAATTCAGGAGTCTGCAAAAGGACCTAACTTCCACAGATCATATCTCTGAAAATGTTGCAAACCAAGCTTCAAATTTTTTTGAAGATATTCCTCAGGATTTCGGCTTCGCACTCTAAATATTTTAGCTTTTGAACCTATGTAGAAAACAAGTTATAGAGAAAATTCCACGATGACCTGTTTGGAGCAGTAAAACTGTAGAATCCATAGCTCTGATACCAAATGTTGTGAAACCAGCTCCAAAAATAGAAGAAAAGAGATATCAACACCTCAGAAATAAGCCACTTAGAGGGGGGAACCTCCAATAAATTATATAAATGAATAATTCTTGGATGATACAAATTACAAAACCTCCTTTCTATATATAGGAGTCCATGGGGTCACAATGTAATCCTAGGCGACCTAACAATAATAATTTAAGGGCACAATAATAACAATATGAGGGTTACAGGGGTACAATAATAACAATAAAAGGGTTACAATAACAACAATAAGGGACTATACTAGTAATATAGGGACCTAACAATAATCACGTCATGAGGAACTCATCTGGACCACTCCTAGCCATGACATGAATTTCATCAAATACATCACAAACATTGCATAGGTAGGTGTAAACAACAAATTTAAACATAGGGGTCTCATACCTATCTCGGAATTGTTAAGAAGAATTCCTTTCTTACATCATTAGTTGTAATACAATCTATTTGACCATAGATCCATTGTGCATTCATTCACAAGTAAAAACATCGATAGAGCCATACATCATCATTGATAAAACACATTCTTATAACCAACGTAATAAAAACATAAATACCATGGATACAACAACAATATAATCCACATAATAACCAGTGAAATTATGCATCAAATATAAAATGAATGAGCTTCTCATTAATGAGTGTAAAGAGGAACCAGAGATGGGACTTCCACATTCGACCCGAACATAGATTGGCTAAGACAAATATCTCTTCAACCAATCACCCTCGTTCCATATTCCAAGCGTAAATGTGGGAATCAAACCCAAAGAGCCAAACAGGGCATCCCGAGGCTTTACTGTGATCCACACTCGATCAATAGGCCAACACAAGCATGTATATCACCGATTTATCTTTGACTAAAATGTGAGGAATTTTCTTGTCTCCTAGTCTCTCACGCTTTACCGCAACTCGTAGTCTGAATTAGGGGCCACTAGGCCCAAAACCAAGACAGACTCTCCAGGTTTTACTGGATACCCCAAAGCTAGGAGTCTTAGGCCTGAATGGAGATCAAGCTACCTCTACGACTTTACCGCAATCCAAACCCATAGTACTAGGCCCTAAATCAATGAAACACATGAAATAGTTCCATAATCACTCGAAGATCCACCTCACTCAGCTTAATCAATCAAGAAATCCAGCTAAAAAAAACATGAGAAATCCACAACACCATGTCTATCTAGAAATGGAAATACTAGGTTGAATAAATTGTCACACCTGGAAAAAACCCATGCTAATGCAAAAAATAACCACATTCAATATCATGCATGCTATGTCTAGCAAGGAAATCATACATGCAAATTAACACCTACAAAGAATCCTGTTGTAGCTTTTTGATTCCTGCTCCTCCTTGGTTGCTTCCTCCTTCTTCTTGCTTTATTTCCTTTCTTGGCCCAATGAAAAAATCATCCAAGAAAATCTTAGTGTCCAAGAGTGAGAGAGAGAGAGGGAGAATAATGAGAGAGCTCCATAAGTGTGAGAAAAATCTGACCAACTGATCCTCAAAAGCCTTTTTATAGATGAGGCCTCTCTTTTCTTCATTTTCCATTATTTTCCTTCATTTTCCTCCCCACATGTAGAATGTGACCTTTCATCTTCCTTTTCTCCTAATTTCCATTATTTTTATAAATAATTTTTCCCAATAGTCATTATAACCGAAATAAACACCCTATAGGACATTTTTCCCAACATTCATCTTGGAATAAGTGTCCCCTTAATCATGGTTATTATTTGTAACATTTATTGCATGGAATTTTCACTAGGGATGTTACAGTCATCTTCCAATAGTCAGTTGATAAATGATTTTACAATCCTCCCTACCCAAAATCACTTTCCCTCAAGAAATTTAAGTGTTGGATGCTGTAATATCTTCTCTCCCTCCAAGGTGACATCCTCAAAAGGTAAATATTTCTGCCGCACCAGATATTCCTTGATGGTCCTGCTTCTTAGCTTCCTTTCTCGTACTTCCAATACCTCTTTTGTAATCGGCTTAAGGTTCCCCTCTTCATCCAATGGAGGAAAGTGAGGTTATGAGATAATATGTTACCTTGTTGATCAGGTGCTCAAAATTATGCAAAAAAATGGAAGTTGTCATAATGGTGTGGAACCTAAATGACCACGTAGATCTCATTGTTCTGAATCCAGTACAAATAATTTCCCAGAAAACTGACACCGCATTCTCTCGAAAATGCGTTCTATTCATTTTCCCGAACTAGTAAAATTTTGGCAAAAATGTGCAGGTTGCCTAGTCAACAGTCCATATAGCTGACTGGGCATGGTTGACTAGTCAAAGGTGGACTAGGTTCGTTGGGCCAAGGAGGCCTCACCACTTGTCTAGTTTATGTTGTGTTGGTTGGTGGATTTTTATTGGTTTGAATAATGGCCAACCACATGCTACTCTGTGGCCCAACCGAGGGCCACGATGTGGCACCACGGGTTCCATCAAAATTGGTTTAAGTTTTAAACTGCACTCCACCAGATTCAAAACTGTGACTTCATAAATAACAATAGCATGCTCTAACCATCGGGTCTACTGTAGGGCTTGTTAAAACATATGGCATAAAAATTATTTAAAATGTACTATGATGGGAGGTTGGGGTAAGGGGCTAGGGCTCAGCTCTGGTCGCCCCCATAATACACACCATCTAATTATGGATCCTGAACCACGGGTGTAGAAATTTTAACTACCGCACTAGCTGCGAACATGACAACCCATGTGACCGCTACCACCTTGACCATTGATGGTTAGGTTAACCATCATATTTTTTTTACATTAAAAAATATCTTAATGCACCAATACATTATGGTTTGAATTTTGGATTTTAGGCGTTAGTGGAAAAATTAAGTTTCCCAATGTTTTTCTTGAAATTGCGTGAAAATGTCACTCAGATAGTCAAAAAATCAGAGGGAAATTGTAGGACCGGTCTGGATTTTGGGGAATTTGTGGTGCAGTTCGCAACAAGACTAGGAAGGCTCTTTTCTTCTTTAGGTTTTGACCAATTTCGGATCAGAAAGAGGCTAGATAGGAATTTTTGGGTATTCTGAAGCTGATGGAACATGTTTTGAAGCCATTTGAGTACTGTAAATGTATCTAATCACCATTTTGATAATAATGAAAGAGGTATAAGCCATTGGAAGCTGGACTAAGGAGACGTAGCCTAGGAGGGGTGAAATCCTTCATCAATTGCTCTATTGTGGTTATTTTTATGGTGTATTTGTTTGTTGTTTTTGTATATTTTAGAGTTTATTTTCATGCTTCATGTGTTTGAAAATTAACATAAAATCTCTCAAAAAATCAATTCTAACACTTGCAATTTACTAACCCTCAAGCACATTTTCATGAAGATCTCATACATATCACGTTTGGTAGTAGAGCATAGGTTTTATTTGTTGCTATGAGGATTTAATTATTTACAAGTGTATGTGATCCTTACAAGCTTGAAGTTGAAGAGAGGAGAAGGAAGGCTTGTGGTTAAAAGTCCTCAAGTTAGGTTAAGGACAAGGAGAGCAAGTTTGCCTCAATTTCCACCACAAATTCTTCCTCAAATTGTAGTTGAATCTTCAACAAGAATGTCTCATGAAGGAGGAGTTGATAATATGTTAGATGAAGAAAAAATTTCAGGAAATATTTCTTTGACTTGACTGAAATGGTGAAGGTTCCTTATGAAGAGAGAACTTCAAGGTTGCAGGGTGAAATTTCCAAGCCTTCAAAAGGAGAGGGTTCTTCTAGAGGAAAAGGAGGAGATGATGAAAAGCCTTCAAAGGGAAATGGTGAAAAACCACCCTCTTCTCCACCATCATCTTCACCACCATCCTCACCCTAATCATCTTCCTCTTTGACAACCACTTTTACTCAAACACCTCCACATACCCTAAGGGTGCATGGTAAAACTCCCTTATTAAAACTTAATATCAAATTCGAACTGCCTACGTATAATGCTGAAGTGAATGTTGAAAGACTTAATAATTGGGTTCATCAGCTTGAGGTTTATTGTAGGATACAGAACATCAAAGATGATGAAACAAAGATTTAGTTGGCTTCATTGATGTTGGAAAGTTCTGCTTTGATTTGGTGGGAAGCCAAAACACAAGAGGATATGAAAAATCCTGGTAAGGGCTTCACCTCTTGGATATATTTTATTGCTTCACTTAGAAGAATTTTTTGTCTATTATCTTATATGAAAAAGGCTATTATGGATTGGCAGAATTTTAGAAAGCTAAAGGGTCAAAGTGTGTAGAGCTACACTCAAGAATTTAGTGTATAAGGAAAAACATCTTCAAGAAAGAAGGAAAAAAAACTTCACAAGAGGGTAGCAAGAAGCCATTCACAAGTGGAGACAAGGGTAAGAGTAAGTTAAAAGGGAAAGGAAAGAAGAATTTATATTTCAAGAAGGAAGGAGAGAAATTAGCATGCAAACATTTTTCCAAAGAGGGTCATGATGAAGCTCATCATTGGAAGCTTCATGCTGAGATGAAACCAAAGAAGTTTAACAATAAAGGGAAGCAAAATATAGCTACAACTACACAACATGACTTAGTCTCCGATTCGGGAGATGAAACAAATATCACAACAATGGTAATGAAAGGTAAGGAAATAGCAAGCACTAACTCTTCAAGTTGTCCTAATCATACTTAAGATGAAAAAAATAGAATTGAACCTTTCCATATTTAGATTATTTCAAAGCACACCAAAATTGATACTCTTTTTGATAGTGGTTCACAAGAAAATTTTATTTTCGAAGACTTAGTTAAGAAATTAAAATTAGATACTATTGTTGCACAAAATGTCTAGGCATCATGACAATGAATCAAATAAGGGGTTGTCAACCTAATCCCCAATATCTCTGTTTAAGCTGTCTCCTTATAGCATACTAATATAAGGAGACAACTTAAATAGAGATATTGGTGATCAGGGTGACAACCCCCAATATAAGCCATCGTCATGGTGCCTAGACATTATGTGTGACAAAAAAGACCATTCCTCATCCAATACCTTGTCCTTTAGGTTGGATATGCAATAATACAAACTTACAAGTTACAAGGAAATGCATACTTAAATTTTCAATTACATCAAAATTTCTTGCTGAACTTGAACTTGATGTAGTTCTACTTGATATTTTGGGAATTGTTTTGGGAAGCCCATATTTGTATGATAGAAAATCTATTTTTCAATGCCATGAAAACAAGTATCACTTGTTCAAATATGGTATAGATTACATTGTTAGAGCACATCGAAAATAACTAAATCCTTCACTTGTAAATGTCAGACAAATGAAGAGAACCATTAACTCTAGCAAGAATTTTGTGCTTTTAATGGTCAAATGAAAAAATGATGTTGAAAATGAAGCTTTCCAAGGTTTTAATTGAAGATTGAAATCTGATTTGGTTGAGATTGTTAACCAATATAATGAGACGTTTGAGGAGCCAAAAGAATTTCCTCCCAAGAGAGGAATCCAACATGAAATCCAATTGCAACAACATTTTCCTCTTCCTAGCATTGGCATATATAGGATTTCAGTGATGGAAAGTGTAGAAATTAAAAATAAAATTCAAGATTTATTGGAAAACGGGGTCATCAGGCCAAGTACTTCACCATGTGGGTCACCTATTTCTTTGGTGCCAAAGAAGTATGGAACATGGCGCATGTGTGTGGAATTCCATGCATTTAACAAAATTATGGTAAATAACAATTACCAACTTGCTAGAATTAATTATTTACTTAATCAATTGAAATATGAAAAGTATTTTACTAATTGCTAAAGGTGACATATGAGAGACAATATTCAAAACAAAATGAGGCTTGTTTGAATGTCTAGTTATGCCTTTTGGTCTTTGCAATGTTCTAACTACCTTTATGTGTGTGATGAATGATGTATTGAGGCCATTTATAGATGAGTTTGTGATAGTATACTTAGATAACATCTTGATTTTTAGTAAGTCTCTTGAAGAACATGTCGTGCATTTCAAAAAGGTACTTTATGTATTGAAGAAATAACAATTGTTTTTAAAGATGACAAAGTGTGAGTTTGGAAAAAATTATTTAGTGTATTTCGGTCATATTGTTGGAGGAGGTGAATTTAAAATAGATCCCTCGAAGGTTGATGTAATTTTGAATTGGCCAAAGCCCAAGACAATTATTGAGGTAACAAGTTTCTTTGGAGAAGCTCAATATTGGAGAAAGTTTATTGCTAACTTCTCTTCTATCACAACTCCATTGCATGCATTGACAAGTGTGAAGAAAGTATTCTGGAGGGGAGGTAAGAAAAAAAAGGAATTTGATGCATTGAAATAAAAGATCAGTTCAGTCTCAATACTTGCAATTCCAAACTTGAGATAGTCATTTTTAATTCAAACTGATGCTAGTGATTATGCCATGGGTGAGGTCCTCATGCAACATATTAAGCCCATCTAATTTCATTCAAAAAATTTTAATTGTACAGTGATTAATTATCCTACATATGACAAGGAGTTGTATGCATTAATGAAAAGTGTGAAAAAGTGGAAACACTACTTGATGGGTAAGGAAACAATCATTCACATTGATCATCAACCATTGCAATACTTGCAATCACAAACAAAGTTGCAACAATCAAGGCACTTTCGATGGATGGGTTTTCTTCAACAATTACGCTTGGTGATAATGTATAAGAAAGTTATATACAATAATGTTTTTGACATGATTTATAGGCCTATTTTTAATGCTGCTACTATTCATAAGTATAATTTTGTTTTGCATCAGAGCTATTTTGAAAATATTCTTTAGATGGTGATTTTAAATATGTATATGAAACTTTAAGTCAAGGTAACGAAGTAGAGGAATTGGATTCTCACATGCATGATAAATTGTTCTACCATCTTGTTAAGCTTTGTATTCCACAGGGAGAAAGAGTCAACATTATGGGAGAGGAGCATACTTCCCTTATTTCTAGTCATTTTGGTATAAGTAAGATGGTGGAACATCTACAAAGGTATTGTTATTGGCCTCATATGCTTGAAAGTGTGTCACATTTTATTAAAGGTTGTTCATTATGTGTTGTCAATAAGCCTAGCAATAGAAAGGTAGGATTGTACACACGACTTCCAGCACCTTCTTGTCCATGGGAGAGTGTTTCTATGGAATTCGTTGGAGGTATTCCTATGTCAAGAGGAATAATTATTATCTTTTGATCATCTTTGATGTTGACAAGTCAGAACATCCCCCTTTACTATCATTTGTTGCCTTCAAATACTAGTCAAGATCCGTAATGCTCACGTTCAATGATGTATCATTAATGACAATGCATCCACCTGGGTGATGATCGCCTATGTTTGGAAGAAACTAGAATCCCCTGATATATCTCAATCCACCATCACTTTATGTGCTTGGGATGATCACCCTTCCCAACCCCTTGTCATGTTCCACAATTTTCCAGTCACACTTATGGGAAATATTGTTTGTATCGACATAGAAGTCATTGATCCCCCCTTTGGATTATAATATCCTCTTGGGTTGTAGCTACACCTATGCGATGTCAGATATTGCATCTGCGATTCATCGTAACATGTGCTTCCGCCACAGTAAATATCATCACTATCGACCAATTGACATATTATGAACTGAAATCTCATACCTCACCTGAGTCCATCATATCTTTGGTGGACGATATACAACCAATAACACCTCTCACTAGTTTTTTTGTAGGAGTCTATAAGGATTCCACCTTACTTGGTTCATTCCTTGGTCCCCCCCTCTTATCACTTATCCCAATTCATCGAGTGTTTTCATGTTGCAAGTGTCTCAGGCTAGCCAAAAGTGGCCCAATACGACAAGGTAGTATCCAATTTCTTTGCAACTTGCTATTTTTCACTCAACATAGCCATCAAGACCATCTCCTCAAGGACCTTTTGCTTCTGCTAGTGTCTCTCCCAATATTTTTCAACCAAGAACACTTCCCCCAAGCCTTAACCATTTGGGAGTTGTTCCACAAGGCCATTACCCTTCAGGTCAAATACCATTTTTAGCCCCCCCATCTAGAGTCTTTTCTGTGGCTATTATGTCTACGTTGAGTTTACCCAATTTGACCATGGGGATTAAAGTCTAGTATATTGGTCCCCCAACAAACCCTCCACCTGGTTAACTTAAACCATATACTGATTTGACCCCATTTAAGCCAGTCGCCATGAACTATCCCTTTGCTTCAGTGCCATAGACACCTCTACGGGAATCTACTCCTATTGCAAAAGCATCCAATGAGGGGGGCAAAGCCAAAAAGAAGGAACCTAAGGATAAGGCTCCCTAAACAACTCCGGCTCCACCTAAGCATCCAAATCCGACAACTCTGTATGCTTTGTGTGATGTTTTTGGGCATGCCATCCATAATTGTCCTGAACTTCCTTGTCTCAAACCTATGGTTAACAAAATGTTCTGTGAATCTGACATCCCGGAGCTTTGTGTTACCTTACTTGATTCAACTAAGAAACTCAAATCGTTGCACACGAAACACCCTTGTTCTTTGTGTGAAATTTATAGCCATTATTCCCATCATTGTCCACGTCCCGATGGATTTCACGATACCCTTGGGGCAATTCATGAAATAGAGGCCACTCGTAGTGGATCATGTACTCCTCTACTTGTGAGTTCTACTTCACCATAGCCGGAGGAAAATTATGCACCCATTAATATACCTCCCCCTGATGTCGAGATGATGGACTCTTCAGTCAATATTCTCTATCTCTCATCCTCCATGAGATCCAAGGAGGAATACCCCTTAGGGGCTTCCAATTTCTCCCTTTTGGGACCCATCCCCCTTTTTTGGTCAGGAGAGCAGGTTCGTAACCTCTCCTGGTGTTTTCTCTTTATGCTATCTCTATTACCTTTATTAATATGAGACAATAATTTTTAGGGGAAGAAATATAGGGTGAGGGTGAGATAACCAAACTCTCGACACCGGGAGAGGTAACATGTGAGGATAGGAGAAACTCTCTTTTTGGGGGAGGGGGTGAGGGTGAGCCAGCTGAACTCTCGACAAAAAACCCATTCTGTTTCAGTCGAAACAGAATACCTTGTTGAATACCTTGGTCTCAAAATTGGTAGATGTTTCATCTACTAGATCCTTGTTTACCCATCATAGCGATGCATATGTGAACCATATTTATCATGAAGATGCGCCAACTAGCCCCACCACATCAAGTGGTCTCCTTCCACTAGTCTTCCCATATTCTATTACGATGAAGAAATTATGAAAGCCATGAGCACCCCTGATTTTCCTTGGGATGATATGCAACATCATGCATATTTACTTCTACACTAGACCCATGGCCAGTATGTTGTGGAGTCTAAAGACTTAATTTATGATGAATTCTATTGGTTTAGAAATCCCATTCTTGCAGCAGATTCTTTCGAAGATGGAAACATGGAAAATATCTCCCCTACCATGAAAATAAACATTTCCGATAAAACAGGGGTCAAAGAAAATATTACCTTGTGGGCACATTCCACCTGAGAAGAAATTGAGGCTTACACCAATCTCTTCAAGGAATTTTGTGATATTTTCGCTTGCTCTTATTTTGAGATGCATAGACTTGATCCCGCGATTGTTGAACACCATATCAATACATGGATTGATGCAAATTTTCTCTGTCAAAAGTTGAGACCCATCAATCCTTCTAGATGTGAGGCTATAAAATTTAAAATCGATATGCTCAAGCAGGCTGGTTTTATCTATCCCATTGAATACACAACATGGGTTTCCAACCCGGTTCCCATTCTCAATATTACATCCCTATATTAATACTGTAGTCCCTTATTGTTGTTAGTGTAGCCCCCTTATTATTATTTTTTTACCCCTGTAGTCCCCATATTGTTATTATTGTGCCCCATAAAATCCCATTATTGTTATTTTTATGGCTTTACATTATTATTGTTAGGTCGGCTAGGATTATATTGTGACCACATGGACTCCTATATATAGAAAAGAGGTTTTTCCATTTGTATCATCCAAGAATTGTTCATTTATGTAATGTGAAAGAGGTTGCCCCATTGATGTGGCTGATTTCTAAGGCATTGATCTCTCTTTTCTTCTATTTTTGGAGCTGGTTTCATAACATTTTCTATCAGAGCTTTGGATTCTAGGGTTTTTCTACTTCAAACGAGACATCATGGAATTTTCTCTATAAATGTTTTTATAGGAAGTTTTAGAAGCTAAAAAAATAACCCATTTACGAAGGAATCCTAAGGAACTTCGTGTGAATATCTCAGATCTTTCTTCGCAATATTTTTGGAGATATGATTTGTGGAAGTTAGGGTTTTTGAAGGATCTTGAATTTCTTATCAAAGAGGTAACCTTGGGAAAATCATCATAATTCTCTCCCTGAGCATCAGATTATAATTCTATAAACCATGGCCAAAATTTAACAGACTGTAGTTTCTTTTGTATAAATTTCAGAGTCAAAGGAGGAAACAGTGACACATGTCATGTTGTACAAGTTATATCTACTGAACTAGTTCATAATTAGGTCATTGTGGGATATTTGGCATAAATTTGTCTTGAAGAATCCAAATCAGGTAAGACCTATGGCATTGGAAAGAAGATTTAGAGGGATACTAAAGGTTCGAAGGTAAAATATCAGGTATCTAAAATTACAGAGATAAATCAGTTTCAATATTGAGCTCCTAAAAAGCAAGAAGAAAGTGTGTATTTGTTTTTCAAATTGCATAAATATTGTTTGAAAAATCAGATCGAAGTGATTCTAAGGGTATATTAAGGCATAGATATTAGTATTGGGTTCTAAAATTCCCCATAAAAATAATTCAACACCCATTAAGCCCTCAAAATACTCTACTACGAATCATGAAGTGGAAGAAGTGCAACATGATATATCAAAATTACAAGACCGAGTGCATGAAATTTTTCTCTCGCAAATAGAAATAAAAAATGAAATCAGACGTTTTAAAGAAAGGCATGGAAGCTAAGATGGATGGCTTGAAGAAAGGCATGGAAGATAATATGGTTGGCTTGAATAATGGAATTGAAGCTAAGATGGATGGCATGGAAGCTAATATGGATGACATCGACGAAAAAATGAAAGGAAACGTGGAAGACATCAAGAATGACCTAAAAGAAAACATGTAAGGTTTGAAGGAATGTTTGAAAAAGTTGATACAAGAAATGATTCCTAATGGCGAAAAGGTAGTAGAGGAAACTCATGATGAGAAAAAAAAATGTTAATCATGATTTCATAAACTCTAATGTTGGATTGAAGACCCACCATATTCCAAATATTGATATGAGGAATTTTGATGGTAAGGATCCCATAACATGGATACTGTAGATGGAGAAATATTTTGATCTCCATAATGTGAAAAACACAAAAAAGGTACACATTGAAACTTTATATTTCAAAAAAAATACATTCCTATGGTATTGATGGCTTTGTTGTCGTAGAAAAATTTTCAGTTGGTCAATTTTTACAGAGGAAATGATAGCACATTATGAGGATACAAAGAGCAACACCTTCTTTAGCCAATTGATAAATCTCAAACAAAAGGGTTCAATGATGGAGCGCATTGAGGAAATCTAAAAATGGAATATATGGGTAACTGATATTCTAGAGGAACATATTATTGATGTCTTCATAAGAACTTTAAAGGATAACATCCAACATGAGGTTCGCCTTTTGGGAACCTAGTTCATTGGAGAAGACATTTAGGTTGGTAAGAAAAATTGAAAGTAAAATTATGGTGACAAGGAAGCCTACCACTCACATATATAAATATGAAAGTGTTGATACTCCTAGACATCCACAACCTACAAGGTTAACACCACAAAATTGGAAGAAAAAAGAGAAAAATGGCTTTGTTACAGTTGTGATAGAAAATACACTAAATGTCATAACTGTGCCAAGAAGAAATTGTTTTACATAGATTGTGAAGACGAGAAAGAAAATGAACAAGAAACTTCAAAAGAAGAGGATATACACCAGGAACCAACCCTAGAGAAAGAAGAAATGAGTATAACAATATCGTGTAATGCATTGGCCGGAATTACCACTCCTCAAACTCTCGAGATAGAAGAACATATCAAGAAGAAAAATGTAATAGTTTTGATTGATTCGGGTAGTACCCATAATTTTATTCATTTTATGGTAGCCAAGGAATTTAATTTCTTCCCATATCTAGCACCATAGTGTCAAGTGATGTTTGCAAATGGAGCAACTATAAATTTCTCTAGAAAAAGCCATAATATCAAGCTAACCATGAGAAGGAGTAGGAAAACTAATTTTCTTCATGGGAGTAGGAGACAGGGGGGTCCCAAAAGGTTCTTATTGATAGGTATCTAAGTAAGAATGGGGGAATGTTATCTATTATGTCAATAAGAACCTAGTGGGACCCCCCTATGTCCTACTCCCATGAAGATAAGTTGGTGTTGACTGTCGTTTTCTCAGTCCAAAAATTTCGTCATTATATCCTTATGCATTCCACCAAGGTCGTGATCAATTCCAAACCAATGGCTTTCCTCTTAATTAAATAGATCATTAATGGAGAGTATGCACATCGGATAGTTATCCTCTAAGAGTTCGATCTTGATTTTGTCACACCAAAGAGTAAGAAAGGGTTAGTTCTTGATGAACTCACTTCTAAAATACCTACTGATACATGTGATCCATCTGTTAATGATGATTTACCCAATGAAAATTTATTTTCCATTACATCGGATGAATTTTGGTATGGTGACATCCTTATCTATGTATGAACCAAGAAATTTGCTTCCCATCTCGATCACGATGCTCGATGACATGTACGACACCAATCCCCCCACTATCATCTCATTGGTGACGATCTTTATTGTTGGGGTGTTGATTTTTTTCTTTGTCATTGTCTCACACATGCTAAAGATGAGAAAGTCCTTAATTCATGCCATAGCAGTGCTTGGTGTGGCCACCTATCTGGTATGGGCATTTCCCATAAAATCATGTGCAGTGGGTAATTTTTTCCTTCCCTCTTTGGTGATTGCATTGAAGCAATAAAACATTGTTCCAATTGTCATATATTTTCCCCAAAGGCACGAGCTCCACCAACTCCCCTCGATCCTGTCATATCAACTAGTCATTTCTGCAAATGAGCCATTGACTTTATGGAGTGTCAACCTCCATCTGCTAGTAACCAAAAGTATATTATTCTATCCATCAGCTATTTCACCAATTGGCTGAGGCCATGGAAATGTTCAAAAACATCATGGCTATCATATCTATATTCTTCTTTAACCATGTTATCGCTTGATTCGGGGTTCCGAAACAATTGGTCTCAGACCATGGCCAACATTTCAAAGATGAGATGTCACATGAAATATCCTCTCTGTTGGGCTTTGAGAACCTATATTCATCATCTTATTATCCCCAAGGAAATGGAAAATTTTAAGTGGTCAATAAAATCCTTAAAACTATGCTTCAAAGGACAATGAAAAAGCACAAAACTAATTGGAATCTTATGATCATCCATAGTTTGTGGACATATAGCACTTCTGCTAAAATTTCCACCCAGTTTAATCCTTTCCACTTTGTTTTTGGCGAGGAGGAAGTCCTACCGATCGAGTGTGAAATCCCCTCCCTTCACCTAGTCATCGAACTTCTCCCCAACACCCAACATTTAGAAAAAATACTTATCATGCTTGAGCATGCTTCCAAAGAACATCGTATTGCATTGAAAACCGTATAAGTGGCCAAGAAGCGCACCAAAACTGAGTATGACCGAAAAGTACACCATCATACCTTTCACAAAGGTGATCTTCTTATGGTGCATGACCAGGTTCATGATGTCCTTGGTCATGTGAAGCTTGATTCATTATCCCTATGACCTTACATCCTTAGTAAGGATTTGGGTAAGGGGTCATACCTTCTAGAGGATTTCGAGGGCCAACTCCTTCGTAACCCTCACAATGCACTCTACCTCAAGAAATTTTACCCATAGAATCTCCCATTGACATGGATGTGTTTATTTTTGTCATGAATTTAGGTAGATTGCATTGTCCACCATCATATCATTTGTTATCTTTTGGAGCCTTTCAAATAGATCCATCATCCACACTATATATCGGCCATGCCGATGGTACAATTCGCTTCTCCCAGAATCTGGCTTGGGTAGCTCGAGCAATTTTTACCCCTTGCATTTGTTAGTTCAATCCAACAGTGTATGAATTGGATATGTCACCAATAACAAGGTTGAATATGATGCAGTGATAGGTTTTATAGTAGATGCCCTTGAGAATCACATCCTTCATCTTCATGTTCATTTAGATTCCTTGTTACTTATCATGCAATTGAATGGCATTTATCATGTGCATAAACATGTCCCTTTTAGAAAATATCTACGAGTGGAGCTTTTAGCATGTGAATTTGAATCCATTACATACAATCATGTTCCTAGAGTCCAAAATCACTATGTGGATACCATTTCAAATAAAATTATAAATTGGAATTTATCACATGAATTTAACCCAAGACAACCATAAAAAACAAATGGTGAACCAAAATATTCATATAAAAAATGCATATTCATATTATGTATCGTCACATAAAAATATAAGTGTTTTGAGTCCACTACTATAAATACATCCAACATGGCCATAGAATATTACCCAAAAAAAGGGGGCACCACATGACCCTATCCCTACTCACTATCTAAAGGATCTCAGGCTAATGGCTCCACTCCACCAACCCATAGGTCCCAAACTATCTGCCCAGACATAGCTATGCATCGTGTGATTCCTCGCCACTCCGAGGGAAGAAAAATACACTCATTTTTAGACTGATCCTCTAATTCATGCAAACCATTCTCTGCCATGCCATTTATTAGTACATAAAACCTGCAGCGGAGGTCCTCCAACAGAGCCTCGCAGTCAAGTCTCTGTTGTAACGTCGATCCACTCGGTTCTGTAGCCCCTCACGTTATGGCACGTCCTGCATATCCCGTCGGCTTGACTGGTGCTATATATGCATACCAAAAGTTAAGAATCAGTACCACATACATGTTATAGAAAATTTAAATTCACCATAATATATATCAGGTTTCACTTACCATCTGGTGCCCCTGCTCTTCCAGGAGGAACTGGCAAGTCAGGATCCCCTTGATATTTAATACCACTGTATAGATAGTCTTCTATGTATAGTGACATCTGATCCCAATGTTCAAAGAGCTTCGGTCGTAACACATGTCCAACTCCCCCTCCCCCTTCTCTGTGTAGTAGCTACTCCTAATGGCATATCTTGGGCTCCTATGGGCCCCCATCACTGATTTGTACATGAGGTCGGATAGTAGGGATATTCTGAAAGAAGAAAGAACACAACACTATACCGAAAGCACAATAATGGTTCACCTGTCATCTACATAGTGATAGGTGTTTTTTCAATGATGAAAACATCATCTTGGCCCACCCATAGTAGGCCTAGCTCAAAACACTCTCCACTAACATCATCTGCCCTCCAATGATATGATGGAATGCTTGGTTGCCCAAGATCCATAACACCGCTGTGGCGAAAAAACATGTCTCTAGCCTCTCTAGATCATTGATCGGGATGGTCATGCCCTTAGCATGAGAACTTGGTTTGCAATGGCACTCCACGAACTCTGCTATCTTCCTCCCACGAGGTAACACTAGATGTATGCTCCCCACCACCTCTAGTAGGGGGAGTCTAGTCAAAAAATAGATATCCTAGATCGTGAGCTCAATCTTGTGCCCCTGCACCATGAAATCCTCTTGGTATGGATCCTATTAGCTCACAATCATAGATAAAAAGGGATCACTTGCCCTCATAAATAGATTCTCTACCAACTTGAGAACACCATACCAAGCAAGTGCCCCTTGCACCACCTAATTCCCTTGAATCTTGGCACGAAGGCAATCAAAATATATTTCACGCTAGTTGATCTTTAAAAATTCCATACTTGAAAAAAATCATGATGTTCCGTCAGCTCGAAAAAATAAAACAGCATGAAATTTTTCTAACCTCGGTCCTCAGCAAACCAACAGACCAAACACCGTTTTCAGCCCCAACTCACATTGTTTTGTCCTGAAACTATGAGATCACAATTTTACCTCTGATACTTGCATTACAAATCGCATTTCACGGGTGGAATAGTGCGACCCGACTGTGAAATTTGGCAAGGGTCTCTTACTGATGCCAATCGACCTAATCTGAAAAATTAAACTGCTGAAAATTAAGAGTAAGGTTAGGCAACCTACCTGTAACTAACAGATCCCGATTCCAATTGTTGGCTTGTATTCTATGATTGCTGCAATATTTATGGCCTTCTCCTCTTGTCAAAATTCACCATAGCTCACTTAGAAAATAATTTGAATTGGAGGGAAATTTTGCTTTAAACTAAAAAAACCCCAAATATTTCTTCACCAATTAGGACCAAATCATAGCTGAGTTTGACGAACTTTCAACAATGTTGGAAAGCTCTCACCAAGAACTATAATGGGCCTTATTTTTTTTTTGGTGGTTCGACACTTCTTCTAGAATCCATTTTTGCATGAAGGGTCACTTCGTTGTATTTCTAAATAGAATTTCTTCATATGAGTTTCTTGTGCTTGGAGCACCACTTTTCCTTCACACGTGTCACAACATCTTTCAATTTTCATCATGCATAGCCATATTTTTCTCATGTTTTTATGGCCCCCTCGGGCTTACCCTATGTGGAAGCATCATTGAGTCACCCTTGTTCAAATCATCCGAGTTGAGTCATCATCATATTAATGGATTCTGTCTTGAGTCAATTTATCTCTTGTTACAATTTTCCATCCATATTTGTGTCACATTCATTCCGTGTGACATATTTTTTCCTCCAGTCATCTTGTCCCTCATTTTCTCCAGAGTCGAGTCAGTCGATGCTTGGTCCACCATGCATTTTATGCCATGACAAGGGAATTCTTCCATCTGCTACTCATTATACCCTTCTTCCATCATCATCCCTGGTGTCAGTCCATCAATCACTTTACTATGATCCCTTATGCCTTAGATGAGGATTCCTCATTGCCTCACCTATGGAAGTCCTCCTTTTGTCGACATCAACACATTCATTCCAGAAGACATGTATATAGGGTGGTGTACCTTGATTCCAGCTTCCATTCTTGTTTGGTGCCTCAGATCAAGCAAAGGGAATCATCATTTCCTTTTGACTTGGTTGTTTCTAATCTGCTCGACCTCAAATCATTATCACATGATTTTAATTCATATACTTTATAGTTTGGTGATCTATTAGATTGTACCAATGATTCCCAGGTGTGTGTGAGATGTTTCATTCCTCATGAGGGGGTGGCCCTTCAGGTAGCCCCCCACATGCCTGATGACATCATATTATGCTACGGGTTTGGTTTCATCCGCTTGCAACATCCACAACATGCATGTCTCATTCAGATGATATATTTATACCTTTATAGACCTTTCCTATTCAATAGAGCTTCTTTGGTTGTTATAGCCATCCCCCCTCCCAATGTCATATGGAGGTGCACTATTTATGTCTCATGTACTTAGATGTTATTTTATTTTGTCCTGACACATGTGTTTATCTAGGCAGATTATGTATATGGGATCCATTGCATTATTTTTTTGGCCCATTGATTGCAGCAGGTCATGTATCATGTATTATACATTTTGTAGCTAAGTTCCACATTTCTGGGCTCACCATTATTCTTTGTACTTTTTCATCACGACGGGTATGGGTATGCCTCCCTCATCTCATTGAGAACAGGCATTCCAACATAAAAGGAGACCTATATCCTTTGTAGGCCTCACCCCCAGAGTCTTTGTCCTCTCTCTATTTTCTTCACTTAGGTCTCTCTCTCTCTATGACTCTTCTTCGGTGTCTAATGATTGTGTTATTAAAATGTACTTCGGTCAAACAATTTTCTCCTAATGCTCGCATGTTGGGGGGGAATATGTTAGCATCAAACATTGGTCATATAACCATTTCTAATTATATGGATTGAAGTATACCATGTAGGACCAATTTTACCATAGTAAAATTGATTTCACTATAAGAAGTAATTTAATGAACCATATTTTATTAAGTTATTTATGGTTAGAACAAGAAACCCCATGAGGAATAATTAAATAACTCCTTATTTATTTGATTTTCCTCTAGGAAAAATTAATTAAACCATGGTTTAAATAGTATTCCTAGTCATATTTAACCCAATTATGATAAATAAATAGATAAATTATTATTTTTCGTTTTCTTCTCTAGGATTAATTAATTAAATCATTATTTAGTTATTATTCCTTGTTAAATTAGACTAAATCACTTAGGAATAATTAAACAAATCATTATTTGTTTATTATTCTTTAACCACATTCTTGAAATGATAAATAAAACAATTAATTGTTTATTATTTCTAAATAAATGTATTTAACAAATTTAAATACTTTTCTTCCTCCAAAAAAATATACTAAAATATGCCAAGCGGTTAGATCTAGATCTTGGTTAATAATATTTTATTATTTGCCATTATCGAGGATAAGTCAATATTTGTTTATAAATAGGAGGTTTTTTTCCATTCATTCTTCACTTCGATCATTCTCATTGTCACTATTATTTTCTTTTTCCATTTGAGCTCCCACTTCAGTTCAACACATGCTTTGGGTTTTCTACACCATTCAGAGAGAGAAAATTCTAAAATTGAAGCAGTGAGGACAACCAAGAACTCATCCCATTGAGGGGGACTGGTAACATTACTTGTTTACTTCACCAGGTGTTACATAATATAAAGTTTTTTTAATATTATCTTTTCATTTGGATACTTGGAGTTAACTTTGCATCAATTACAATTTATTTTTAATTTTTAACTATTTTATTGCATAGATTTGGATTTTTGCAAGAGTTTCTCTAACTATCTATTGTAGATATAAAGGGTTAAGCAACCATTTATATTATTAGGGTTATTCACCACACATAGATAAAGTAAGATCTTTTCATACACTTGAAATAATATTTTACACTAACAGTGCTTTTAATTTGTGTTTCCATGGTCTGATCAACTGTAGCCTATTCCATGCAGTTTATATTTAACTATTTCATGGTGAGTTGTTATGCAATGATGGATTTTTCCAGTAATGACAGAAAGTATGGATGAAGGTGATCCACGTTGAACACTAGGTGCATGCCAATGAATGAGGGAATTCTAAGCTCAAAAGCACTGTCTCCCATGGCCTTGGTGATGGTGTATGGAGCATAGATAAATGGGCATAGCTTGCAGTGGGGTCTAGAGAGGCATTCCTGTTGCAGATGTAATGAAACTTTGTCATCCACCTGGAAATTGTGTGGCACCCGATCTTGATCATGTCATTTTTTGTGATTGGCATTGGATTTCTAGAACATGTCATGGATCTGCTGGCAGGCGAGTTGGATGCGTTAAATAAATCTGGTTGATTTATGAGCCTCAGTTAATACATGTGTGTATTTTATTTATGTGGTCTCATGAGGTATCGAAACATTAGGCAGCAACGTGCCTGGAGCCAAATCAATGGAGTGATTGAACTGACACTGTAGAGGAACCTCTGTGGGTGAGGAGAAAATTTCCTTGTATTCCTCCAAATATTTTTCCATATGTTGCTATTGTGCAAGGGAGCCCTATTTGGAGGCTGTGGCCACAATATTTTTCTTTCCCTATGGGCGAATCATAATGAAATTTTTTTTCGTTGTTTGCAAAATAATCTTACTGTATTCCTTTTTAGTACTCAAAAAGATGGTGGAAGGTAGTACTACCTCTGGTATTCTGCACAACATATTTCCCAAAGTAATAATAATAGAACGAGGTCTAGAATCATAAAAAAAAAATCGCTTCCACAAGTATGTTTGGCCTAATAATACATCAGACATGTTAAGAGGAGAAAGATCACAGAGTACCTCATCTATGAAGGGCTTCATGCTGTACGGAAGGCAACACTATTGGCAGATGTAGATATCTCTTCCTTGGTGAAGCCACCTGATGGTATATGGCTGTGGGTGTATTGTGGTCAGTAGGCCAAGTCGCTTCACTACCTTTACTGAAATGAGGTTATTTTGGCTTCCACTACCGACAAGGAATTGTAGTGGAGAACTCTTTCACCCAAATTTGGGAATGGAATAGGTGCTCCCCCTCCTCTGGATCTTCAGGTTCCTCCTTCTCGATATTAGTGGGGGAAACAATGACATTGTGTTCCGCATAAATGATTTTCTTCCCTTTTTCATTCCCCTTGTCTAGTTCTGACTTAAAATCAGAACATGCATCTGATTCAGATGCCTTTAGTTCAGCCACCAGTGACTGTTTGGTTCGACACTTTCTTGTGCTGTGAGTGGAGCTATTATGAAATTCACACCACTTCCCTATGTCCTTATTTATCTTTGTGGTGATATTCCGAGTCACCCGACTTTATATTTTCCCCTTATTTCGTGGTTCGGGGCGCCTTTCCCTAGCTTCAGATTCGTGGATCCAAAGTCTCACATATTCTTCTTAAATTTCTACTCAGTCTTGGCAGTATATCGATATGTTTTTCCAAGCGAGGTAATGTCGGGGAAATCCATTTCCTCCTGAATGTATATGTGAAAATAGTTGTGGTACTTGAGCACCAAATGTTTCTCTGAATATTTAATACCCAAATTTGTGTGCAGGGTATAGAACAAATTCATCAGTTCATGCATATCTTGATCCCTTTACTGCCACAGCATGGCCAATTGGATGTACTTATCCTGATATCCCCCCACAGGGTAGTATTGTTCCTTGATTTCATCTTGGAACAAATTCCAAGTGGGTACAATCGAGAACAGAGAGAGTTCTATCTCATCCTTTTCCTCACAGTAGGTTTCTGACTAGCCTTTGACATGGGGGGTGGCTTTGAGGAGTGAAAATGTAATATTTTCTTGGTTGGAGAAATAATGGATCGAGAAATACCATTCTAGAAAATTCAACCATCTATATTTGGTGTCTGCATCTATCTAGCCTTCAAATACAAGAATTTCAAAGTTGACTTGTATCTTGAAAGGAGTGGTGCCTCAAAAATGGTTGTTGGATGCAAATGCGCCGCTGGTCAACAACCGTTGTAGGATCTGGGTTAAGTTATTCATCATTGTGTTCCTTTGTTTCTCGAGGGTCTCCTAAAGAAATATTTGGATAAGATATCCTGCTCCCTCATCTTTATTTTCTTTTGCCATGGGAGGTCATTGGGCTTTTTGAGGATAATCTTACAAAGGTTCAACCAGATCAATCCGTGATTCCTTATACCCTGACCTCGTTCGGGACATTCAGAGAAAGATCGAGAAAGAGAAGACCACTTTGATACCATTAATCTAGATTTATGCAGGAAAAAAATAAAATATAGAAATAAACATTGACATAGATATGCCGCAGGAATAACACTTCATTCCATTAATATCAGATACTGAAACTTTCTTAGAGACATAATAGAAAATAAACTAGCTCGGTTGATGGTAGCTTATCTCTGTGAAGAGATGTAGTGACTACATGCCTCTGAAATTTTTAAAATGAGGCTCAAGGTCCTTTTTCTTATTGAACAGTAAAATAAAACTCTAAACAACCAAAACCCTAACCCGAGGAGATGTAACACCAAGATTTTATAGGTGCCGCTGGGGTTAGTTGCGCAACTACTTTATAGGGTTGTAACTTGGTCATATTATCTTTGTTTGACGCGTATGATACCTTGCTAGAAATATATCTCTATGGGATACAACTACTGATGCAAATTTTGTTAAATTTTTGTAGGAATCATGCCAAAATATGTAGTTTGGGGCCTCAAAACGGCTCTGGAAGTTCAGGATCGGAAAAGATGCTAAAAATAGTAAATAAGAAAACTGATGAAACTGACTGGGTAGAATAAGTGGGTGGCCACCAATATGCACCTGGATCACCTCTCCACATATAAAAAGAGCCATAATCCAAAAAAAGAAATATCAACTATTGAATCACAATATCATAGTTAGCATATGCATGCATCAATAATATATGTTCAATCAAAGGGTATCTCAAGAATCATAAGCCATAAAATAGAATTTATCAACATGATATATATCTGTTCATCAATGAAAGATTCCAACAATAGTGAGTCAATCATGAACTCATCATTTACAACCAATGTCAGATAAAAATTTCCTATGAAGAGACCATAATTCCAACAATAAACTTTTAGAAGTATAGAAGAGGCTCCCCCTGGACCTGTGCCAACTCTTTACTATCAATTTTGATATTATATCTATGTTAGGTCCCCATAATACTAGTGTAGTCCCTTATTATTTTTATTACAACCCCATTATTTTTATTTTTGTGCCCATGTAGTCCCCATATTGTTATTATTATGCCCCATAGGTGTAGCCCCATTGTTGTAATTGTTGTGCCCATGTGGTCCTCATATTTTTATATTGTGGCCCCTTAGACTCCTATATATAGAAGATATGTTTTTTCATTTATATCATCCAAGAATTGTTCATTTATGTAATGTAAAAGAGATTTCCCCCTCGAAGAGGCTGATTTATAAGTTGTGGATCTATCTTTTCTTCTATTTAGTGAGCCGGTTTCATAACATTTGGTTTCAGAGCTTTGGATTCCATGGTTTCATTGCTGCAAAGAGGCCTTCTTTGCATTTTATATATACCTTTTTTTCTACGAATGTTCAGAAGAAAAAAATTTTACTACAAGAATCCAAAATACCGAGGAACTTCGTGTAAAAAATTTAGATCTTGGTTCACTATATTTTCTCAGATATGATTTGAGGAAGTTCAAATTTTTGCATGCTCCAGAATTTCATCTCAAATAGGTCATTGAGGGGAAATCACGATAACTTTCATTTCAAACCTTAGATTCGAATTATGTAAAAATTTTCCAAATGTTTATGGATGGTATCTTCTTGTATATCAATTTTAGAGTCGAAGTTCAAAACAATGACATGTGGAACATCATACAAATTAGCTTTATTGAACTAGTCCATACTTAGGTCATTGTGCGATATTTTCCATAACTTTACCTTAAAGAATCCAAAATAGGTATGACATATGGAATTGGAAAGAATACTCATAGGTCTACTGTAGGACTAAACTTCAGATCTTAAAGATCCGAAATTACAAATTTACAACCGTTTCAAGATAGAGCTCCTAAAAGCACGAAAAATGTGTGTTGTTTTTTAAAATAAATAGCATAACTTTTGTTTGAAAAATAAGTTTGAAGTGATTACAAGGGAATATCGAAGCATAGATATTAGTATTTATTTCTAAAATTCCTCAAAAAAATAATTCTACATCCATTAATCCCTCAGAAATATCGACCATGACACATGGAGAGGAAGAATTGCAGCATGATATCTCAAAATTACAAGACGAAGGGCAACAAATTTCACTCTCATATAGAAAAAAAAAATTAAAGGGAAGATAATATGGATGGTTTGAAGGATGAAATGAATGGAATGGAATCTAAGAGCGATGGTATAGAAGCCAACATGGAATATTTCAAGAAATATATGGAAGGTTTTACTGAAGGTTTGGACAAATTTCTACAAGAAAAGTTTCCTAATTGACGAAAGGTACTAGAGAAAACTCATGATGAGAAAAACATAAATGTTAACCATGATTTCATATACTCTAATGTTTTATTGAAGACCCACCATATTCCAAATATTGATATGAGGAAGTTCGATGGCAAGGATCCCATAACATGGATACTACAAATGGAGCAATACTTTGATATCCATAATGTGAAAAAAACACAAAAGGTATGCATTGCAACATTATATTTAGAACTCAATTCATTTGTATGGTATTGATTTCTTTTGTCTCATAAAAAAATTGTCACTTGGTAAATTTTTAGGGAGGAAATGATAGCATATTATGAGGGTACAAAGAACAACACCTTCTTTAGGCAATTGATAAATCTCAAACAAAAGGGATCGATATTGGAGCACATTGAGGACCTCAAAAAATTGAATATAAGGGTAAATGATATTCCGAAGGAACAAGAGATTGATGTCTTGATAGGGACTTTAAAGGATAACATCCAACATGAGTTTTTCCTTTACAAACTTGATTCATTGAAGAAGGCATTCAGATTGACAATAAATATTGAAAGAAAAATTATGTCGTCAGGGAAACCTACCACTCACAACTATAAATATGGAAGTGTTGCTACTCCTAGACTTCCACAAAATACAAGGTTGAAACCACAACAGTTGGATGAAAAAAGAGAAAAATGTATTTTCTATAGTTGTGATAGAAAATACATTGAAGGTCATAAGTGTGTTGAGAAGAAATTATTTTACGTAGATTGTGAAGAGGAGGAAGAAAAGGAACAAGAAACTTGAAAAGAAGAGGATATACACTAGGAACTAGCCCTAGAGAAATAAGAAATGAATCCAAACATATATTGTAATGCATTGATAGGAATTACTGCTCCTCAAACTCTTAAGATAGAAGAACATATCAAGAATAAAAACAAATAATGTTGATTGAATAGCCCAATGCTCTTCATTTCAATGGGTGGTGTTGATGTTGTACTAGGAGTACAATGGTTACAATCTTTGGGGATGATAGCTCTTAATTTTCAAGAACTTTTCTTGAAATTTTTTTCAGAAGGAAAGGAAGTTGAATTACGGGGTATCAAAGGGTTGGGGAAAGATAATAATCTCTAATTTCATGAAAAGGATTATGAAGAAAGAACAAGGAGGCATAATTGCATAATTATGCTCACTAGAGGTTCAAACATCAAAATCATCTATTTCTCCATATCTCCAAAAAGCCTTGGAAAATCATTCCAAGGTGTTTGAGACTCCCAAAGGACTCCCACCTATTCTTTATCATGATCATGATATTTATTTGATTCCCGAAATTGTTCCTCCAAACATCATGCCTTACAGATATTCGTATGCTCAAGGTTGAACATATGGTTGCAAAAATTCTAGAGTATGGTATAATTCAACCTAGTCAAATCTATTTCTCGGCTCCTAAAGTATTGGTTCATAAGAACGATGGATCATGGAATATGTGTCTCGATTATAGGGAGATCAACAAGATCACTATTAAAGATAAATTTCCCATCCCCGTTATTGATTAATTATTGGATGAATTACATGGAGCAATTTACTTCACCAAGCTGGATCTTCATTCTGGTTATCATCAAATTAGAATGAAGACTGAAGACATTCTTAAAACATCATTTAGAACTCATGAGGGTCATTATTAATTTTTTTTCATGAATTTTTACCTTACTAATGCACCTTCCATATTTCAAGGTTTGATGAATTCCATTTTCAAACCTTTCCTTAGAAAAATTGTGTTAGTATTTTTTTATGATATACTGATCTACATCATGTCTTGGAAGGATCATGTTCAACATGTTGAAAAGGTGCTCAAACTATTGGAGGAGAAACAATTATATGCAAAAAAATCCAAATGTTTATTTGGAGTACAGGAGGTGGAATATTTTGGTCATATTCTATCTTTTGAGGGTGTTAAGGTAGATTTTCGCAAGATTAAATCCTTCAAGGACAAGAAAATCCCCACAACCATAAAGCATATTCATGGATTTATGGGGTTAACAAGGTATTATCACAAGTTTGTTAAGAATTATGGGAGAATATCAACACCTCTAACATCATTACTGAAGAAAGATGCATTTTCTTGGACTCCACATGAAACTAGGGCGTTTGAACATATTAAATAGGAAATGTGCCAAGCACCGATATTAGCTACACCAGACATCACAAAAACTTTTATTATGGAATGTGATGCCTCAGGAAATGGAATTTCTTCTATTTTTTTACAATAAGGAAGACCCATTTCTTTTCAAAGTCGTCCAATCAAAGGAAAGTCTTTACAAAAACCTATTTATGAGAAGGAAATGTTGGAAATACATGCACAAAAGCAATAGAGAACTTACCTAATTGGAAGAAAATTCAAGGTAAAAAAATATCATGATAGTCTTAAATAATTTTTGGAACAAATATTATCTTCAAAAGAGCAGCAAAAATGGGTCACAAATATGATGAGTTAGGACTTTGAAATCAATTACAAAAAAGGGAAGAAAAAAGTTGTTGTGGATGCACTCTCAAGAAATGATGAGGATGTGGAGGCATTTCTTTGTGCCATTTCTATTATCCAACATGAGTGGATAACCGATGCAATGGATGAATGGAAGAATGATGAAGAGGTGTGGAAACTCATTGAAAATCTATAGCAAGATCCCAACACTTATAACACACTTAGCTAGAAAAATGATTCATTATGGTACAAATATCGCTTATATCTTTGTAAGAATTCTCAACTCAAACAAATTATTATTTTGGAATTGCACACCCATCCCTTAGGAGGGAAATCATAATTTAAAAAAAATTACCATAGGGTCAAAAAGGAATTATTTTTGGGATGTCCTTAAGTCTGATATTCAAACATTTGTGGTGGAATGTTTGGTTTTGTCAATAAAATAAAGTTGAGACAACTAAGACCCCGGGTCAGTTACAACTTTTATCAATTCCAAATGAACGTTGGGAGGAGGTTTTAATGGATTTTATCATAGGTTTACCCAAGTCCAAAGGATATACTGTCATCATGGTGGTAATTGATAGACTTACAAAGTTTGTAAACTTTTGTGCATTATCTCATCCATTTATAGCTAGTACAATTGCTACTATATCTATGGAAAATATTCAAAATATACATTGAAACCCAAAGATTATTGTAAGCGATCGAGATTCCATTTTTACTAGAAATTTTTGGATGGAATTATTTTCTTGTTTTGGTACCCAATTAACTGATAACTCATCATATCATACTCGATATGATGGGAAAACTGCGATAGTGAACAAATGTTTGGAAGGGTATATTCATTGTTTTTTATCTGATAAACAAACACAATGGGTCAAGTTGTTAACTTTGGTTGAATGGTTGTATAACACTTCCTTCCATATTCTAGCAAAAATGACCCCATTTATCAAACTTTATGGATATCACCCACCATCTATCATAGAATGTTTAAGAAACAATTTTAAAATTCAATTAGTGTAATATCACATCAAGCATCAACAAAAAATCCTTGAACTCCTAAATTATAACCTCACTTTGGTGCAAAATCGAATGAAAAAACAAGAAAGTCAACATTGTAGTGAAATAAGTTTTGATGTAGGCGACTGGGTATTTTTACGGCTACAACCACACAAAAAATGTCCCTCAAGCAAGATAAGAAGGATAATAAATTATCACCAAAGTATTATGGTCCATACAAGGTGTTGCAAAATATTGGTACTATGGCATACAAATTGGAGTTTACTTCACCTTCCCAAGTGCACCCAGTTTTCCATGTTTCATGCTTAAAGAAGGTTATAGGTGGAAAGCTCCCAGTCCAAACAATATTGCCAAAACTTGACGAGGAAGGAGAAATCATATTGGAACCTCAATTAGTCATGGAAACAAGAACTCAATGGCTATGAAATCAATCAATTTCAGAATATCTCATCAAGTGGAAGAACTTACCTGCTGAAGATTCCACATGGGAGGATGATAATTATATATAGAAGCAGCTAGAACTACTCAAGCATTGAGGAAATTTTTTTTTTAAAGGATAGAGTCATGTTAGGTACCCATAATATTAGTGTTGCAAATTACTATTTTTAGTGTGACCCCATTAGTATTATTGTTGTTCCCATGTAGTGATCAGGAGTTCATAAATTTTCTCAAAATTGAGAGTTATGGGATTGAGTTGAAACTAGGATGGTTGTGTATATCGTGTCTTCTTCATTCTAGTGCTATGAACGGTTCGAAAATGTGATGTTGTATGAGGAAGATATCGCATTCTGATCGAAATTCCAAATAGGTAAATTGCGAAAATTTGACCAATTTGACTGGGATGCACAATCAACAAAGTGGGTAGATGTACAATCAGCAAAAGGGAATATTCCTTTCCACCCGACTAAGCAGTGGTTGACAAGTGTCAATTTTTGATTGGTTGTATGGTGTGGAGGGCCAATGAGAAGCTGTCACGTGGCCAGCCATGAGGCCGCCACATGGTCTTGCAATAGGATATCAAAATTTTATGGGAGGCCACAGGAGTCGACCCCTATACCTCCTACTGGGCATGCGCACATCTTACCATCTGATCTTCGCATTCTTTCTTAACCATATTGTTTACAGATTGTATTTAAGTTGTAATGAAATCATGTATGGGGGGTTGGGAATCACCGGTGGTCCCAACCATCCAACGATCCCCATGTCATATGGTCACATTGCAATAGTTTAATGACACCAAAATCCATGCGATTATTGCAAACCTGACAGCCCAACCGGAGTTTGAACCTTTACAACCATAGTTTATTGCATTGGGTTCCGCCCAAATGTTATGATAAGCGTGGGTTTGGGGGGTGCGCATGTGGCCACCCCCAATCACAAACATTTAATGTAGTGGTTTAAATGGCGAGAATTTTAGTGGGTGCACCTTAATTGGTGGAAATTCCTTTTTTAACTCCAGTTAAGTAGATTTCTCCACTTTTAATGGAGCTTTCCTAGGTGAAACTGGGAAAAAGTGTAGGAGGCCCAATTTTCGACCATTCTGAGTGGATGAAGAGTCATTTTTTACTAATTGGAGAATTTTGGAGCCATTTCTGTAGAGAAAAAAACTATTATAGCACTATAACTACATGTAATAGAAAAATATTGAGCATAAGGAAATATGGACATGCCATTGGGAGGTGGACTAGCAGATGTAGCCGAGGAGGGGTGAACTGCTTCATCATGCCTACTATGTAAATTTCATGTGGTGACTTAATTCTATGTTTTACACTATTGTTCAGTGTTATTTAAGCTTATTTTATGCTTCTAATTCACTAAAAATCATCTACAATTCATGGAAAAACTCATCAATCCTTATGAAAACTAATGAACTGATTATGCACAAGTTTTTTAAAATGAAAAGACACTTAGCACAACAAAAGTAATACAGTCATTGAAATCAAGTTAGTATAAGAGCTAGAGTTTTATTCTCTGGTGTTCTTTAGTGCAACTAATTTTTTAACTCTTTACCAGGGAAAATTTTAAGGATGGAAAATTATCTTGAAGTTTAAGAAATTGGCGACTCTCACGAGTCCCTAATATGCAAACTATAAATTTTTTACTGATATATTTTCAAATTTATTCAAAATTATAATGATATTATGTATATTGTCTATATAATTTTGGCGATTTTTAACGTAATATAATTTTATATTGTAAAATTTGGGCCAATCATTTTTATAAAAAAATGGAAATTGGAAAATCTTTTTTTTTGGAAAAACCATGGGAAATTAGCCCACCTGTGAGTATTAGCCCCTAAAATTTTCCATGCTCTAAGTTTTATATGCTTACAAGGCTCAAGCTCAAAAGAGGAGAAGGAAAATTGGTGGAAGCAGAAGGGTCTCAAAAAGAGCCAAATAAAAGGAGAGCAATATTGCCACAATCTCCACCATGTAGTTCACCTCATAAAGAATCAAAAGCTCCATTAATCATGCCTCATGAGGAAGGAGAAATCCATGAAGAAGTTGATCCCAAGGAGGAAGAAAGAGTGTTCAGTAAAGAATTTCTTGACATTACTAAGATGGTTAGAATCCTTTATCAAGAAAGGAATGAGAGACTGGAAGTAGAAGGATCTAAACTTCGAAAGGAAGGATAAGGATCTTCAGGAGGTCAACATGATGAATATAATTCAAAGCAGGAAAATGGAGGAAATGGAGGCAATGGGGATCCATCACCCTCACCCTCATCATCATCATCCTATACTTATTCTTTAGTACATCAGCCACACAATTCTAAGAGCACTGGTAAAAATCATTTTTTAAAACTTGATGTTAAGTTTGAATTGCCAATGTTTAAAGGTGAATTAATGCAAAAAAGCTAGATAATTGGATTAGAAAATTCGAGGTCTATTTGAGAATACAGAACCTTCAAGATGATGATACAAAAATTCAATTAGCTTCTTTGAGAATGGAAGGTGCAAAACTTGTTTGGTGGGAAGCCAAGACAAAGGAGGAAATCAAGAAACATGGTAAGATTATTCTATCATGGTCATATTTCATTACTACTATTAAACAAAAATTCTATCCATTAGCTCAAATGCAGAAATCCATCATGAACTGGCAGAAATTTAGGCAATTAAAGGGACAAAATGTGCAAGAATACACCCAAGATTTTAGGAGAAGATATCTCTTATTAGGGCTGGATTTGCAGATTCAAGATACTTTGCTAAAGTAAATAGGATGATTACATAACTACCTAAAACACACTATTCTCATATTTAACCCCACTAGTCTAGATGAAATTTGTGTTTAGGCCACACATCAAGAAGCTAGAGGGAAGAACATTTCTGAAGAGGGTAGAAAGAAACCTTTTAAGGGTAAAGCCAAGGAAAAGACCTCAAAAGGTTAAAAAAAAAAGAATGTATCTGTTAAGAAAGCGGGAGAAAAAGTGGTTTGTAAACATTGTTAGAAAAAAGGCCATGATGAAATTCATTGTTGGAAATTACATCTTGAATTGAATCCAAAGAAACCCAATAACGAAGGGCAACAAAAACCTGCTGCTACAACTCAAAATGATTTAGGATATAATTCAAGTGATGAATCTAAAATTACAACCATGGGAATGAAGAACATGAAGGGAAAAGAAATTGAAACTAAACCAAGTACTAGAACATCAAACTGTCACATAAACACTCCAAATGAAGAAGAAAGAATAGAATTGTTTCATGTGAGGGTCATATCCAAACATACCAAGATTGACACATTGTTTGACAGTGGGTCACAAGCAAAATTAATCTTTGAATATTTGGTCAAGAAACTAAACCTTGAGACCATACCACATCCAAAACCATATCCATTGGGTTGGATTTGCAAGGATGCAAATCTATAGGTTTCAAAGAAATGTATATTGAGGTTTGCAATCACTGCAAGCTTTGTTGACATAGTTTAATTAGATGTGGTTCCGCTTGACATAACTAGTATTGTATTAGGGATTCCTTACCTGTATGACAGGAAAGAGATATTCTATTTCCATGAGACAAGTATCATTTATTCAAAGATGGAAAGGAGTTCATTGTTAGAGCACATCCAAAGAAGACAAACATTGCTATGGTAAATGCTAGACAAGTAAAGAGGATGGTAAATTCAAGTAAGAATTTTGTTCTTCTTATGATTAAGCCCAAAGCTGATATTGATCATGAATCTTTTAAGGGATTTCATCTGAAGATGAAATCAGATTTATATGATGTGGTTAATGTACATTATGAGATGTTTCAGGGGCCAATAGGATTGCCTTCAAAAAGGGAAATTCAACATGAAATTCAGTTGCAGCAGGATTTTCCTCTTCCAAACATCGAAATGTATCACATGTTGTTAATGGAGAATGCTGAAATAAAGAGGCAAATAAAAGAGATGTTTGATAAATGAATCATAAGGGAAGCACCTCGCCATGCAGTTTACCCATAGTCTTGATACCAAAGAAAGATTAGACTTGGCACATGTGTGTAGATTTTCGAGCTTTGAACAATATTATGGTAAAAAATCATTACCCACTCCCAAGAATAGATGATTTTCTTGATCAGCTGAAAGAAGAAATTTTTTTCACTAAGTTAGATTTACGAACTAGATATCATCAAGTAAGAATTGCAAAGAGTGATATATGGAAAGCTACGTTCAAAACCAAACAAGGACTCTTTGAGTGGCTAGTTATTCCTTTTGGTTTATGTAATGCACTGGAAACTTTCATGTGAGTTATGGATAATGTTATACAACCATTCCTTGGTGACTTTGTTATTGTGTACTTAGATGAAATTTTAATTTTTCAGCAAAACAAGAGAATATCATGTCTTGCATGTGAATAGAGTGCTTGATATTTTGAAGAAAGAGAAATTGTTTCTTAAGATGTCAAAATGTGAGTTTTGAAAGACTTCTTTGGTATATTTGGGACATATTGTAGAAGTAGGAGAATTGAGGATTGATCCTTCTAAAGTGGAGGCCCTTGTGAATTGGCCCACACCCAAAACAATTACTGAGTTAAGAAGTTTCTTAGGTGTAGCTCAATATTGGAGGAACTTTATTTCTAACTTCTCTTCCATCACAGCTCCTATGCATGCAGTGACAAGTGTGAAGAAAGGATTCCAATGCAAAGGGAAAAAACAACAAGCTTTCAAAGCTTTAAAAGACAATATCAGTTCAGATCTAGTCCTTGCATTACCAAATTGGAGACAGCTATTCGAGATACAAACCGATGCTAGTGATTATGCCATGGGCGCAGTACTTTTGCAACATGCTAAGCCTATCGCATTTCATTCAGAAAATTTTAATGGTGATGTGACTAATTATCCTACATATGAAAAAGTACTATATGTGTTGGTACAAAGCGTCAAGAAGTGGAAACACTACTTGATGGGTAAATAGACTATTGTACATACCGATCACCAACCATTACAATACTTGCAGTCACAAACAAAATTGCATCAATCAAGACATTTCAGGTGGATGGGATTTCTTCAGCAATTTCATTTGGTTATAAGGTACAAGAAAGGTATATTAAATAAAGTTTCAGAGATTCTTTCAAGACCAATCATTAGTGCTTCTACTTTACTCAAAAATGATTCTACTGTACATGAGAGTTACATAGAATAATATGCACATGAAATTGATTTTCAATATGTGTATGCTAATTTTCATGAAGGGAATCAAGTTGAGGAAAAATATTATCACATGCATAACAAGTTTCTGTTGCATTTGGGCAGGCTATGTGTTCCACAAGGAGAGAGGCTAAGTGTCATGAGAGAAGCTGATTCTTCTCTTATTGTTGGACACTTTGGGGTAAGAAAAACAACGATGCATCTATAGAGGTATTGTTGTTGGCCTCACATGATAGATAGTGAGTCACGTTTTATAAGAGGTTTTTCTATGTGAGCAAAAAGTAAGCCTAGTAATATTAATCTTGGATTGTATACACCACTACGGGTACCATCAAGGCCATGGGAGATTGTCTCCATGGACTTTGTTGGAGTTATACCTTTGTCAAGAAAGAAACATGATTATCTTTATGTAGTTGTGGATAGATTCAGTAAAATGTGTATACTTATGCCATGTAAGAAAACCATTACTGCTGAACAAACTACTCAACTTTATTTTCAATATGTTTGGGTTCATTTTGGATTGCCCACTTGTATTGTTAATGACATGGATTCCATGTTCATTGGGAGTTTTGGGTCAAATATATGGAGAATGATGGACACAAATTTGAAAAAGAGTACCACTATTCATCCAGAAGTAGATGGACAAACAGAGGTAGTCATGTAATATCCCAAAAGGGAGAACACAATAATACTTAAACAAAATATAAGAACTACAACAAAGTAAAAAATAAATATATATGCACATCATAATGCACAAAATAAGCTGAGCCATTTTATTATATTGGAGGTGAAAAATAAACTACAAAAGTGCTCAAAATATGAGACACTCAAGCCACAAGGGTGGCCTAGAATGACCCTGCAATGATTTCCCAAGAGGGACTACGTAACTGCTGCTATACTGGAAGGTAAACTGTATTTTCCCTGCTACAACTATTGGGACTGCAACTGCCTGAAAGATAGAAATTCAGATATAGGCAGAATGGGAGCTTCGATGATGCTGAAATTCTAGATCTGGGCTCAATGATGGATTCCCAAGATAACCTAGAAGGGATTTCTCAGATCTGTAAGTCTAAGAAAACCACCCTCTTAGGGCTTCACACATATGCTACTGGGAATGTAGATATGAAGCTAGATCTAATGATATGATGGCTGCAATGATGCAAAATTAGATCTATGCAAGAAGGGATAATCCCTTCACCAGATCCTTGGACTAGAAGCTCAAGATCTAGCTCCTCTAATATCCTCTACTAGAAATAGCTGCGGTAGGAACAAAAACTTCATAAAACTGCGCTATCAGAGAGGGAAGCTCAATAGCCTGCTGCAAGATATGTCAAATCATCTCCTGAGTGATGGAAAAAATAGATCCAATGTGAGGAGATGATCCCTCATAGGATTTCCAGCTGAAATACATGAAACTTCCTTCCTCCAATAGATCTACAGGACCGAACTGTGCAATCATTGAAGGGAATGTTGCTGCATGGAGGTAAAAACCAATGACCTGAATGCCAGATGTAGATCTGCTATTCTTGAAAGGCTGGATCTAAAGAACAAAGTGGTAGGATGAATCCTCCACTGGCTTCCTAGCTGAATGCTAGAAACAACCTCCTGAAGATGGCACCAATGCCGGATAAGGAGTGAAGAACAATCCTCTTTCCAGAGTTACTCAAAGAAAGAGGTGGGACTCCCACTCGGGAACACTCTATGCTAAGTAGCACTGCAGACTATGCTAAATAGCCAAAGCCTGCATAGAAATTTCCTAAGACAAATCTATATCTAAACATATCAATAAATGAATAATCCAAATCATTCCTTCCATTATGCCTTCACCTTCATTATATGCATGAGCCTTCCATATCCTAAGCCCACTCCAAATCTGCGCTGTACATGTGCACATAGTCTCCATGTTTGACTACGCTGTAGCATCATGTCCTCCCTAAAGTTCTCATGGGGTGATCACCCTCTCCATCATATGTGCATTAAATGCACCAGTTTCTCCACTATCTTATCATAAGTGCTTCATGATATTCTTTGAATGCACTATGATCTTAGTTGATCTTATCAAAGATCCACATGATTTTATATTTAAGATCCATGATCTTATTTGACTGTTTCATCCTCCATCATCTTTCTCATAAATGAGACATGATCTCTATTAATGGAGTTGCTGCACTACTCCATGATTCTATATCTAGATCTAGAATATCCGCATACACACATTAAAAGTCGATTTCATTCATATTTGAGGTTTGTGGGTCCCTCCACCCTTTTATTTACTTAATTTATTAAGGAAATCAAGGACTCTAATATTCCAAATATAATGTGAAAATTTGGGAATATTACAGTCCCCCCCAAAAAAATTTTGTTTGTCCTCAGGCAACTCCAAAAGTAGATGCAAAGCTATCTATTCCCCTCCAAATGGCACCCACATAATGAAGGTTTCCTCCATTTTCTTCACTGTGTTATGCTTGTTTGGTTCCAAATTTGTCTTTCAAAAATACATAGAATGACCTCTAACTGTATGGTTAGTTGTCCTCCTTATACCATGAAGCACCAAGTGACAACCATATGATGTCCAACATCATCCTTAATACATGAGATACATAAAATAAAGTGGCTCTTTCCACAAAGGAAATGCTCCATCTCACAACACATTTCTTCATCCCATGCTTTATGAATTTTATTGATCATTGAAATTCTCTCTCCCTTTTTCTCTGTTGGCCTTGTTGGATCCAAACATGATTCCCCTATTATGCGAAAGAAGAAAATGAGATATATGGGTATAGATAGATGTTAAACCATATTCACCCAATAGTAGCCACCAGAGTAAGGCCCTTTGCTTCCATCTTCCATCTCCTCGATGTAAGATGGACAAGCCAAACTCCCCCAAAAGCAACCAAAGCAACAAGAACTCTTGTTGCTTTTTCTCCTCCTCATATGCATGATGGAGTAAAATCATACGCATTGACATGTGGAATGTCACATCAGCCCAATACAAGAAAGCACCTTCAACACACATCATGAGAGCATCATGCCGAGTTCTACCCAATACAAAACACATAGACATAGGAGATGTCATGTCGTGGCCTAACTCTCTCAAGGGAACCCAGAATAGACATGCCTTCTTTTGCTGCATTCTATCATTGATACATAAGGCATGAATTAGAAAAGTATGAGCTATTGGGTGGTAACCATACCCATCTAAGAGCAGCCAGTGCAAGCATGCCTCCCTCTTCATTTCATAAGTGTTTTTCAAGGCATGGATCAAAGAAATAGGAGCCTTTGGGCAGTGACAAAAATATCCGAAGGGAAACCAATGTAACCAAGCTTTCTGGCCCATGTCATAAATATGCAAGTGGTCATGCAACCCCTTGATTATCATCCTCGCCCACTCATCCCAATGTGGATGATGAATGATGTACTGCATAATCATTGTATCCTCCCTTTGTAGAATACCATCCTCTGCAAATTGATGAACAACTTTTCACTTCATGAAATGTTGAAGTGCACCTCCAATGAGATCTCTCATTGAGATTCTCTTTTCATCAAAGTCCCTCCAAAACCAATGAAGTATTGGATCTTTTGTAGCTATAAGTTTCTCTTTGAGCTATGAGATGCTTATTGAGAAAGGGTCATCTAGAAAGGAGAAAAGGTTCCTCATCTCAAGTTGTCTACCATTTGTCATCTTTACCTTAGTTGCTTCATGAGTGAAGCTACCTTCAAAATGCTCCAAGAATTATGGGGCCTCTTCATTTTCACAGCTACTAAGTGACAGTGCTGTAGATATGCATGGTAATACATGTGCTGTCTCAAAGCAAGGTATAATACTAATCTCATAAATAGTTATTGTACATAGGATCATGTCCATCCCATTTCTTGAAAATCTACACTTCAACTCAAAGGGTTGAATGTAGCTTAATAATGATGATCTAGGATAGTTCTTAATCTCCTCCTTGATTAGATAAAGGGTCCTCTGCGCTGTGATATGTTGTTACTTCAAATAAGCATTGTGTTCTAACCCTTGGTTATGCATTGGCCTTGATGGCATGTCCTGATAAGTTTCAATAAGATCTACTGAAACAGTATGTGATGAGAGTTAATTCATGCCTTGGATCAATTGATGTGTGGAAACCTCTTGCCAAAACACAATATTTCCTCCAATCAGGACAATAGTGTCTCCCACTACTGGTAAGAGTGATGGCTTCTCTTCTCCAAGTGTACCAGTGTTGGAATCTTCCTCCTCTTTCTCATGCATCTCTTGAAACATTCATGGGACTCTATGTGTCAAGAGCTCAAGACTATCTTGCAAAGTTTCAAGTGTCTCTTCTTTGGATGCAAGTACTTTTGTAGCCGGTGGTGAACGTAGTGACTTTTTGTCCAGAGTGACAAGATTGACATCCTCCTTTATTTCCTTAGGAAATGTCACTTTGAGACACATCTCTGGTTTTCTCACATCATATTTCTTCCTCAACTTGTGAAAGAAATATGAATATTGAGTCACCTTTGCATGCTCCATGTGACCAAACCACCAATCATTGGCTTCACCTAAAAGACGAAGTGTTGCAATTTGGACAACCTCTTCTTCAACTACAGGATGTAGCCCCAAAAATGCATCTAACTCCCTCCTCCAAGCCTTAACAATTCTTGAGGAAGATCCATCAAATGTAGACAAATAGAATATATTGTGCCTCTTTCTTCTATTGCTGCTATAGGATCCTCTTTCTTCTTTGATTTGGAAGAATTATTGGAGATTTAGAATCTTTTTGAATTCTCTAAACTGTTCTTTGTACTCTTCAAGATATAAGCTGAGAGTCTTATGTGTCTCAGGTTCTCTTATTTCTTCATCTCTACACCTTTCACCTTCTCCAAAGAAAGTGGGCATAGTGGATCTATGAGGAGATCTATGATTCTCCGGTATTCCTTTCTTCTAATAGGAAGTGCTTGGGCCTTAATCATCAAATCTTATTTTTGGATCTTCTTTCTGCCCTCCCTTCTTTATTTGATTGAACTCCTTGGAGAGATATTGCATGGATCTAAAGAAAGGAGTGGCAGAATCTTCCTCCTTCATGATAGATCTCATCTATCTGCTTCTTCTTTTGATGCAAAAGATGAAGTGTCCACAAGCTGAGCCAAATATTATGATCTAATACCACTATAATATCCAAAAAGGGAGAATGCAATAATACTTAAACACAATATAAGAAATAAAAAAAGGTAAAAAATAAATCTATATACACATCAGAATGAACAAAAATAGCTGAGGCATTTTATTATATTGAAGGTAAAAAAACAAGTACAACAGTGCTCAAAATATGAGATACTCAAGCCACAAGGGTGGCCTAGAATGACCCTAAAATGAGTTCCGAAGAGGGACTACGTAATTGCTGCTCTGCTGGAAGGTAAACTGCACTGTCCTTGCTACAAATATTGGAACTGGAACTGCCTAAAAGATAGAAATTCAGATTTAGGCAGAATGGGAGCTCTGATGATGCTGAAATTGTAGATATGGGCTCAATGATGGATTCCCAAGATAACCTATAAGGGATTTCTCAGATCTGTAAGTCTAAGAAAACCACCCTCTTAGCGCTTCACATATATGCTGTTGGGAATGCAGATCTGAAGCTAGATCTGATGATATTCTGGTTGCAATGATGCAAAATCAGATCTATGCAAGAAGGGTTGATCCCTTCACTAGATCCATGGGCTAGAAGCTCAATATCTGGCTCCTCCAATCTCCTCTACTGAAAATAGCTGCTGTAGGAACAACAACTTTAGAAAAATGTGCTGTCAGAGAGGGAGGCTAAATATCCTGCTACAAGATATGTCAAATAAGCTCATGAGTGATGGAAACAATAGATCCAATGTGAGGAGATAATCCGTCACAAGATTTATAGATGAAATAATGGAAAATTTCTTCCTCCAATAGATCTACAGGACTAAACTGCACAATCCTTGAAGGGGTTGCTACTGCATGGAGGTAAAACCCAATGGCCTGAATGCCGGATGTAGATCTGCTGCTCTTGAAAGGTTGGATTTGAAGAAAAAAGTTGTAGGATGAATCCTCCACTGGTTTCCTAGCTAAATGCTAGAAACAACCTCCTAAATATGGCACCAATTTCTGATAAGGAATGAAGAAAAATCCTCTTTCCAGAGCTACTCAAAGAAAGAGGTGGGATTACTACTCGGGAACACCCTGTGCTAAACAACACTGAAAACTCTGCTAAATAGCCCAAGACTGCATAGAAATGTCCTAAGAAAAATATAGATCTAAATAGATCAAGAAATGAATAATCCAAATCATGCCTTCCATTGTGCCTTCACCTTCATTATATGCATGAGCCTTCCATATCCTAGGCCCACTCCAAATTTGTGTTGTATATGTGGACATAGTCTCCATGTTTGACTGCACTATAACCTCATGTCCTCCATAAAGATCACATGGGGTGATCACCCTCTCCATCATATGTGCATTAAATGCACCACTTCCTCCACTATCTTATCATAAGTGCTTCATGATCTTCTTTGAATGTGCTATGATCTCAGTTGACCTTATCAAAGATCCTCATGATTTTATAATTAAGATCCATAATCTTATTTGAATGTTTCATGCTGCATAATATTTCTCATATATGAGACATGATCTCCATTAATGGAGCTGCTCCACTACTCTATGATTCTAGATCTAGATTAAGAATATCCACATACACACATTAAAAGTGGATTGTATTCATCTTTGAGGTTTGTGGGTCCCTTAAATATTTTATTTACTTAATTTATTAAGGAAATCAAGGACTCTAATATTCCAAATATGATGTGAAAATTTGGTAATATTACAAGTGAACAGAACAATTGTTCATCTATTGAGTGGATATTGCAATAAACATCCTAAGTTGTGGGATGAACAACTACATTACATTCATCACGCTTACAACCGAGCAAAACACTCTTCAACAAAAACCTCATAAATTTTTCTCAAAATTCAAAGTTACAGGATTGATTTGAAACTAGGATGGTTACGTAGATCTTGTCTTCCTGATTCGGGCGTGTGAATGGTTCGAAAAACCGATGTCATACGAGGTATATATCGCATTCGGATTGAAATTCCTAACAAGTAAATTGAAATAGTTTGACCAATTTTGACTGGAATGCACATTTATCAAAGTGGGTGGACATACAATCAACAAAAAGGAACATTCCTTGAAATATTCCTCTCCTTCGGAATAATCATTGGTTGACAGGTGTCTATTTTCTATTGGTTGTACGGTTTGGAGGGCCAATGAGAAGCTGCCATGTGGCTAGCACTGAGGCCGCCACGTGGCCCTGCAACATCATATCAAAATTTTATAGGAGGATGCAGGAATGAACTCCTAGACCTCCCACTAGGCACACACACATCTTACCGTCTGATCTCTACATTAGTTGTTAACCATATTGTTTGCGAGTTGTATTTAATTTCTAATGAAATCATGAATGGTGGGTTAGGAACCACCGATGGTCCCAACCTGCCAGTTGTCCCCATGTCATATGATCACATTGCAATTGTTTAATGACACCAAACTCTGTGTGGTTATTGCAAACCCCATAGCCCAACTAGAGTTCCAACCTTTACAACCACAATTTATTGCATTGGGTTTTGCCCAACTGTTATGATAGTCACGGGTTTGGGGGGTGCGCATGTGGCCACCCCCAATCGAAAACATTTAATGCAATGGCTTAAATTGCGAGAAGTTTAACAGTCACACCTTAACTGGCGGGAATGCCTTTTTTACCTCCAATTAAGTGGAGTTCTCCACTTTTAGTGGAGCTTTCCTAGGTGAAACTAGGAAAAACTTTAGGAGGCCCAATTTTTGACCATTCTAAGTGAATGAAGAGTCATTTTTGACTAATTGGAGCATTTTGGAGCCATTGGTGCAGAAAAAACAGCCATTAGAGCACTTTAACTACATTTAATAGCAAAATTTTGAGCATAATGAAAAATGGACATACCATTGGGATCTAGACCAACATATGTAGTCCAAGAGGGGTGAACCACTTCATCATGCCTGATGTATAAATTTCATGTGGTGACTTATTTATCTATTTTACACTTTCATTCAATGTTATTTAAGCTTGTTTTATGCTTATAATTCACTAAAAGGCATCTACAATTCATGGAAAAACTCATCAATCCTTATGAAAACTAATGAACTGATTATGCACAAGTTTTTTAAACTGAAAAGACACTTAGCACATCAAAACTAATACAATCATTTTAGATCATGTAGTCCCCATATTGTTATTATTGTTCCCCATAGGTGTATCTCGATTATTGTTATTGTTGTGCCCATGCAGTCGTTGTATTGTTATATTGTGAACATATAGACTTCTATATCTAGAAGGCAGGTTTTGTCATTTATATCATCCAAGAATTTTTCATTTACATAGTGTAAAGGAGATTGCCTCCTCGAAGAGGTTTATTTCTAGGTCGTTGATCTATATTTTCTTCTATTTTGGGATTTTGTTTCATGACGATGCATCTAATAAATCGACAAATGAACCAAAGAACCATTTCAACAACAACAATATAAGATTTTGCAATAAATCATAATCTCATTATGAACCAAATACCAGTAATGGATTGATGGAAACATATGAGAAGCTCCTGCTGAATCTATTCCACTTATTTTCAATACTGAGAAGCATACATGGATGTCTAGATAAAAAATCATGTATATACATTATTGGATTTGGTAAGAACCATGTAAAGAATGTAAAATGTTGATTTTTCATAGCAACAACTCCCCCTGAACATGTCATATATGTTCCTGTTCACATTGTCTTCATCAATGAAATGTTCAAAAATAAAAAAAATACAGGGAATCATCATCAAGATACACATGCAAAACCCCCCCTGAGATCATTCATCACTGATCCAATGGACCTGATAATTAACACATATTCTCCATCAGGCTATGTAGCTCACATTCAATTATGTAGTCCTTGTTAGAAGTATTTTTTAAGAACAATGCACTGCAATAGGGAAAATATTACCTACAAATCTAACTAACATTATTTATTCCTCCAAATCTGCTTTCAAATTCTAATCATTTGCTCAAAATTGTGGAACTCATCCCATGTTTTTCTTTCATTTGATATTATTTACCTGCAATTAGTTGTTGGAAATACTGAAACGGGGTGGTGACTCAATATTCCTTTCAATTAGTATTATTATTAATCTTTCAGAGAATCAGTTAATCTTCAATTATTATCAGTGCTTGTACAATGGTAGCAGTAAACAAAAGGAACATAAATGCACACCGTTTTTAAGGTGGAAACCCCGTCCAAGACAAAAACCACCTGAATGATTTTCTAATAATTCTTTAATATTAAAATCCAATTGAAAAGAAAGCTCCAACTTCCTAGAATCTAGAAAAAAATTCTTCTCCAACTCCCATTGGATGGATTCTCTAACACCCGAGATTCTTCAGTAGTCAACTGAATGAATGCCCCAACACCCAATGAGCTACAACTAACCCTAGCACCACCCTACCACCCTGAAGTTTTCACAAGCTTGAACTAGTTGGTGACTTCATCCACAAGCCTAGCACCAACCTACCACCTTATAGAAGATAAAATAATAATGGACTCTCGTACTACAGAAAATGGTCCACTTTACAATGATGTAGAATGATGTAGAGGAAGAAGACACACTAGACCATAACCCCAACTATGACACAACCACCTAATGATGATCCTATACCTCCCAACATTGCCTTGTCAATTATTGGAAGAGAGAAACTTGAACGAATTTTAAAATGATTCTTTTACAATGGCTCAGTACAATGATACCTTTACAATGACTCTATGCAGTGCTGCCCACTTGAAGACTTCATGTGGTGAACTTCTTGCTGCTGTTCGGCACCTCGATTGTTGCTGTTGTCATGCTAACCTTTCTCACCCTTTAGAACATTAGATCATGCACTGAGTCTTATCTTTATGAATATATAATATGTGCAAAAATTCTTAAAGGAAATACCCATGACATGATAATAGCAAAACTTACCTCATCCTGCAGAGCATATGTAAGTTCTAAACAAAAAAAACAAATGAGAATACAAAGAACCTAATGCAATTAAAGATAAAAATGCATATATATAATATACTTACCTATATGTTATGTCTGTGACATCATTTTTCTGCACCTCGCTTTGCTTGTTTTCCATGGAAACTCTAGTCCTTTGCGGCCCTTGACAACACATGATCTAGATTTTTCTTGCCTTCTAGGAGCTCAATATTGAATATAATGTATCTCTGTTGTTTCAGATCCCCAATATGTGATTTTTGGTCCTATAGTAGCCTTCTAATTCTTCTTTCCAATGCCATAGGTCTGACCCAATTTGGACTCTTCAAGAAAAAGTTATGCCCAATCTCTCACATTGACCTAGTTATGGACTAGTTCAGTAGAGCGAACTTGTACGACGTGGCACGTGTCACTGTTTCCTGCTTCGGCTCTAAAATTGATACACAGAAAACTAAATTCCATGCAATATCCACCAATTTTTATCAAATTCTAATCCGATGCTCATAGTGGGATTTATGAAGATTTTCCCAAGGTCACCTCTTTGAGATGAAGTTTAGGAGCCTATAAAAACCCTAACTTCCACATATCATATCTCCAAAAATATTGCGAACCATGATCTGAAATTTTTAAAAGAGCTTCCTTAGGATTTTATCTTCATGTGATAAAAATTTCAGCTTCTTAACCTTCGTATAAAAAATGTTATAGCGAAAATTCCACGATGACCTGTTTCAAGTAGAAAAATCCCTACATGAGGAGGATATGAAGATCACAATTTATATAAATTCTTAGGTTGAGAGTGTCTTCAACAAGTGAATGTGGGAGGGATTTTAGGAGCTTAAAAATTATTAATTATTAACTGTTGAATTACCACAACCAATTATTAGTTTCATGCCACAAACCCATGGGGTTTTACCCCACTGACTGGGGTTACTAACTTCAAACAGGAATATCTCTCAAATCGTGAAGATTTATGCCGTGTGCCATATGTGAATGGAAACATATCAATAATTAGAAACCATCAAATATATCCTTGACTTGGAATATATTAATTTGGTAGGTCAAAATTACCATGCAATATTGGGTTAGCCCCTGGTGTTGCTTGGGTTGAAATCCATTAGAACTATTGATCAATAATATACCCCTTTGGCATTGATGTCAACACAAGTACTCCCCCTGCGATCATAACACCTCTTCCTACAACATTCTACCCCCCTTTGACATTAATGGAAAAGGGTAACTCCCCTTGACACACAACCATCCTGCAGACCTATACACACTTCCACTACCCCTTTATTTTCTGAATAAGGAAAATTTAATGAGAACTTGGGAGAATCCCAAGCTTCTGGTGAAGATATTCAGATGCTTCACGAGCTAAAGGTTTAGTGAAGATATCAGTGATTTGTTCTTTTGTACCAACATATTCAAGTTTGATATCCTTTTTAGTGACTTGTTCTCTAACAAAATGATATTTGATCAAAATGTGTTTTATTTTTGAATGCATTACAGGATTCTTGGAGATGCTGATGGCACTAGTGTTATCGCAAAAGATGCGAATAGGCTCATTGAATTATACCTGAAGATATTGCAAAATTTGTTTCATCTAAAGGACTTGAGTACAACACACTGCTGCTGCAATGTATTCTTCTTCTACTGTACATAACGAGATTGAGGTTTGTTTTTTGCTCAACCATGATACGAGACAACCACCTAGATAGAATAATGCTCCACATGTACTCTTACGATCATCAATGCTTCCTACCAAATTTGTGTCTGTAAAGGCTTGAATAATGAGATTATTACTGTTGGGATACTATAAGCCAGATTCTGTTGTTCCCTTCAAATATCAAAGAATTATCTTGACGGAAATAATATGTTATTCTTTTGGTGTTGCTTGGAATCTTGCTACTTGTCCAACTGCTTGCATAACATAAGGCCGAGAGGTTCTTACAAATAGAAGAATATCAATCATAGATCTGTACAACCTCTGATCCACATCCCTAGATTAGTCTTCTATGCTGAATTTGCAACATGTTACAATCAGAGTAAGGACTCGTTTGCAATCTTTCATTTTGAATTTCTTGAGAATTTCCTTGATGTAATTGGCTTAACATATAAATATTCCTTTTGTTAGCCATCTATAATTTTGACATATTTAAAGATAGCTAAAACAGGTCTTTAGCCTTCAAGAAAAAAATTGGAAGCAAATCTGTGAGTTCTTGAAGTTTACTATGTTCAATATCCTTCATAAGACCCATCACACTGATGTTTTCACTTAAAAAATCCTTCAAAGAAGCCCTGCTGATTCAAAAAGAAAACGGCCTTCAAAGCCATATTTCCCACCATTTCTCCATTTCAAAATATTCCCTTCATGTCACCCATTTTCCTCATGTTACCCTTTATTTCCTTCAAAATCCCCTTAAAAACTTATAAATCCTCTTTATTTGGTTTTAAACCCCTTTTTCTAACTTATCGGAAACCCTCAAAATCCTTAAAAAACCTTCATTTTTCAGCCAAAAACCCTCTGTTTTACATATTTGGGCTTAAGCACCTTTTGAGTAAGCCCTTAGCCCCTTTTTTCCACCATATGACCCAGCCGCTGTGACCAATAACTAAGCCCATCGCTCATCGGCACTTCGCACTTCGCCACGTCCATGTTCTCACCTCCCAGAATTCTTTTCCGCTGATGGTCGATCACCCGAGCAAATATCCACTGTTGATCCTATTTAAGATCTAACGGCTCTCGCTCCATCAGCACATCGCAATTTCCTCCCCCATCGGCCATCGCATTTCTTTACTTCCTATCACCTTTTCCCTGATGGTTCTTCCCCGCTGATAGGCTCCTGACCGTCGATCTCTCCCAGATCGGACGACCATCGCACTTCGCTTCTCCCCATCAGCTGTCGCACTTCAAAAATTCCCATTTCCACTTCCTGAACACCTTTTCCTATTCATCCCCACCGATATGATCCTAGCTGTTGATCTTTTTGTGATCCAATGGTCTTCGCTCCTTCCCCCATTATCCATCCTCTCACCCATTCATCCTCTGTTCATCCTCATAAAACGGATCTTGACAGTTTATCCTCATGATCCAACGGCTCCCACTTAGCCTCACCTTTCCACCCCACCCAATAGCTTTGGTACATGAAAAAATTGATGATGCATCCATTAGGCCCCACCATCCATCCATCGCACAACTCTTGAACCATCGCACTCACTCACAGCCATCGATCTGGTTCTCCCAGATCGGATGGTCTACATTCCATTTCGAGACCGATCTCCCCAAACCTTCCCATCGTGAAATTATAAAGTGAAATGGGTGGTTTTTAGATAACACGTGTTAGCCTTCGATGCGTATCACATCCACCCTGCATAAAACCATAAACCGCTCTAACCCCGCATCAAAACCCCCTCCGGTTTTCTGCAAAACCACCTATCATTATTTCGTGCCATAATTCAAATTAAACTCAAGTTATGCCTCCCGCCATGGGTTTTCCACCTCTTCTACATTTTTCCTCCGCATCACTCCATAACCTCTCACCCAACCCTCTGAAGCAGTTAAACCCAAAAACGCAGGTTTGATTTAATTGTTTATTGTTTGGTTGTACGTTTTCATGGTGGTTAAATATTGAAGTCGTCCCACAGTAAATACAGTTGTAGAGGCTAAGGATGAAGATCCTCAAAGCCTAATTCAAAGGAAAAAAGGGGCATAAAGGGTTAATTTCCACGTTTTAACCAATTGTTTCATGATAAATGGTTGCACAACAAAACACACAAAGAAAGTACCTGTCAGCAAACAATAAAAGTTTATGAAGAAAAATGAAGAGTATCAGAGTTTAAGATAAAGGTTAAAGGTTACAGTTAAATCCCAAGGATCAAAAGACTTAACTTGCAGTTCAAAGAATGAAGATGAAGATGATTAAAGGATAGATCAGCAAGGCAAGTAGCCTCAAACACGTCAACACAGAGCAATTAATTCATCAAAATATCTGAAGCCACATGTAGCCTGCTTTTCACCTACAAAGACACTTTGACAGTTATCACACTAAAAAAACATCTTTTGACTGTCAGAACAGTTATTTTAAGACATGGGAAAGCCTTAAAACCCACTCTTTTCACCTACTTTATCCTCAGGAATTAAAGACAAAGTTATTAAACAGAGAAGTATTGCAACTCATTCCTACCTTAGGCCTTGCGTGGTTTTCAAGGCTAGGAATACATTTACTCTGTAATTAATAACATTTTGAACCCTAAAAGAGTTACACCTCCTCATTCTTCTATAAATACTCTATACGAAGCTCTTTGTTATGGGTTGGTTGCTGCCATTCGAACTCTTTGAAGTTGTACATAGTCTGGCTGAAGATTAAGAAGAAATTAAAGTATTGGAAGATTGATGATCTTTTGACATGTTTTGTTAATGAGAAGGCTCTATCATTGGATCCCTGAGCATGGCTGTTGGTGATGTATTCTAATATGTTAATGTTTTTTCTTGTATTCCATTCTATTTCATCATTTCTTACTACAACAGAGTAAAAATTTTAGGCTAAGAAATGTCTCCTAGAAGCACCTTAGACCTGTTTACTCTTCACTGTTTTATGTTTTCCTCTACTGAGGCATTCTAGAGAATTCTTAATTTCTCTCTTGAACCCTTATGCTTGTTTATTTCAGAAATAGTTCAAATAGTTTGTCTCAAGAATGATTTATGGTTTTCCATGCTTACTTGCTGCCACTTGAAAACTATTTCTGAAGTCTCCCTTTAAAGTACCATTGTTTACAATCTACCAAAGAGGTTTGTTTTGATCATACCCTTTGTTATTGCTAAGATAATTGTTTTGAAGGTATTTATAATTGTAATCAGAGATTCTTAGGTGTTCCCTCTTCAATTATACAGTTATTTGTGAATCTTTTATGTTTTCTAAATTCCTTGAAGGTGAAATCTTTGGATGAAATAGAGCATTCCTCGACTCCTAGATTTCATTTGAAAAGTTTGTCTTGAAATTGTTATTTGCTGAAGTGTGGTTTCTCGAATTTATGTTTAGCCTTGTCTATGGAATGCCTCTTCATGTTCAAATAATGTTTTAAGTCCCTTTGTTGAGAAGTACATATAATTAAGGATTCTTAATTTCCCTTAGTTCTACTTCTCCTTCTAAATCCTTAATTTCCATTTCATTTCATCCACCAAACCCAAGATCCACTGGCCAATTTAGATTTTCCCTTTGATATCCCAGATTCATTGATTGAGCTTATTATAACTTCTTCTTGACTCCTTTGCCCAATGGCTCTGATTTTTCCCCTTTCTATCTATGCTTCCTAGATCATTCATGTCCAACGAACCAAAACCAACAAATAAACAAATTTTCACTTCATAACCAGCCTAAAATAAACCTCTTAAAAAGAATCAAGCCATATCCTTACAAACATATTGAGAGATCCCTCTCTGAGACTAGGAAGGCTAGATCCTAGAGCTCTAAAGATTGGTTTTGATGTTGCCTTGTCACTTGGTATGCCAATATGCCAAATCATAGGACCCCAACATAATGGCGATCACGGTGGGACTTCTAAGTACATAAATGCATGAATACCTCTTAAAAACTCTTTAGACCCTCAGTAAATCAAAGAATATCCAGTGAATCTGAAACATCATCGCCACTACAACATAATGGCGATCACGGTGGGACCTCTGAGTACATAATAGCCTAGAAAACTCTTGTAGACTCACTAAGTCCTTGAATAACCATAGAAACTCAGAAAACCCCAAAAACATTTCAGATTGGTTTTTATAATAAACTGGTGGTGGACCATAAAACATTTTACCTTCAGAAAAGCTAAAAAATTTCCACCTGGCAATTCCACTGGCCTCCAGTAGGCCTATTACTTCACTAGTCCTTGTAAACTCCCCTAGGAGTGCATTGAGAAAACCCAATCATGTTGTTGGTGGAAAAAAAAGTTCAAATATCCCACTTGGTGACTCCACGAATCTCAACAGACCTAAAGACTCCACTGGTAGAAGACTCTGAACTGGTTGAGAAGATGCAGTGACCTCTTTATAATTAACAGACATGTGATCTTGTATAGACAGAGAAGCTAAACTAAACACATTATTGGACCTAATTGGAAAAATAGTGTACATACTTGATAAGAAACTGAAAACGCATGACGTTGATACAGATGTTGATTATCCAGAGCAACCCATGTTTTCTCCTCATCAAAAATAAACTCAACCACTACAAGACATAAAAAGAAAACCAAATATGTATGATGAGCAAGATTACAGAGAAAAAAATGAAGAAGGTTGTCAAGAAAGTCCTGACAACCTACCTTTATCTTGTATTGTGTTGTTAAGAGAACTTTACAACCTAAATTCAAATGCAAAAGGTGAGCAGTGCTTTGAGGAAACAATAAGCCTCCTAGGAAACACAGAACCTGAAATAGAAGAAAAATAAACATCATATAGGGACACTACCTCTATGTTATAACTCATTTTAGATTTTAAAAGGAGAGTGTCATCTTGAGAATGTAACAAAAACAATTCATGAACCTCAAAATGACTATTACAGAGATCAAGGAGAGTTGTTTGAGAATGAAAAAGATCAGGAAATAGAAGAGAATCCTCAAAGTTTCCCTGCAAGCACAAGTAATGATTCATTAGGAGAGGCTTAGTAAGAAATGTAGCCTCACAATCAATAAACACAAGAGGAAGAGGACTGTTGTGTTTCTATCCAGAGAAAAAATAAAATTCCTTCTCTTTTGACAGAAGAAGAAATTGATCATATATTAAACAAATAGCCAGCCTCTGAGCTTTCATTGGAACAAAACACTTCTGCTCATATACCTATTGAAGCTTGTTGTCTTGAACCAAAAAATAAACTTGTAGATCAGCTTAAAGAAAAACAAACTGATAACCAAATATTCTTGATTGGTGAGATTGTTTATACTAATTATTTTCTAATTTTTTATCACTCTTATGATGATGATGAGCTTCAAGAAGAAACTAATCATGCAGGGCAACCAATAGTCGATTGGTGTCATGAAATTCACTATCATCAGCTTGAAAGTAGTAATCAACCAGTCCAATCCATCAAAAATATCTTTCACATAATTGGGAGTCAGCAATCTATCAGTTGTGATGATGAGGTTGAGAAGAAAGAGGAATTTCTTGAGCAAGCTGAAGATAAGGAGCCTTCTCCTGAAAGGGTTGAGGTAATAAAAGATAACCCTGTTCAAGAATATGATGATATATTCACAGAGTATAGTCCACTGAATCAAATCATACCAGGACTACAATAGGACAACACTGCAATATATGATGAGTCCTCCAGTTAAGATGATAATGAAGATGAGGGAGAAGCTATTTCTCAAAAGAATATTAAGCTTGATCCAGTGGAGAAGAAAGTACCCCTGGTCAAAACATATCTTCCAAATATTCATAACCAGGCATTATTTCAAGATCCCCGTGCTCATTTATTTAAGACATTTGAAGAAGGGCTAAATGTTGTTAGGAGAAGTGTATTACCAAAAGCAAGAAGATTTTTTAGCACTGCTGCTAAAGAACAAGGGAAATGGGAGTGGCCCTGTTTGTCCAGCATGCTCAAGGAGATGAGAAAAGACCAATCATGGAACCATTTACTTGATTGGCTATATTGGAAAAGGGATTTCATCAGCTAAATATGTAAATTTTCGAGGTTAGATTAGGTTAGATAGGAAATCAAATAATCTCAACCTATGAGCATTTAGTTATTTTTTGTTTTTGCTATGAAAAAGAATGAAAAATAGAAAAATAAAAAGAGGACAGAATAAAAGAAGAAAGGCATTGCCCCATACTAAAAAAAGAAAGAATAATTTGAAAGTTTGCAAGCTTAAATGCCACTACTAAAAGAAAACACTGCTATTTAGTCAAACAACCTAATCATGACTAGATAGATTTCAATTTACTATTGATAGATTAGTGAAGAAGATTTGCCAAACTATTTAATCTTGGCTTATCAGTAGAATAGATTAGGATAGAAGAAAGAATGGTTCAAACATGCTCAAAATATGAACCAAAGAAAAGAAAGAAAATAATGGCTCTAACAAGCTCAAAAATTGAGTCAAAGAAAAGAAAAGGCTGGTTCTAATATGCTAAAAACTTGAACCAAGAAAAGAAGAAGAGGACAGCTTAAAAAGATCAAAATCAGAGCTGAAAAAGAAAGAAGGATTTCTTTTATTTTCAGATCTTAAGCCTTCACATTTTTGTTTTATTTTTCTGCAAATAAAAGTCTATGTGTAACTCGTTTCTTATGCCATAGACACTACAACAAATCAGACTATTTAATCCTGGTTTTTCTGTGTTTAAATTTCTGTTTTAGAATGTAGAGAATGCAAATCTGTCAAACAGGTTAATCTTGATAGATAGTAGATTAGGTAGAGAATTAAGAGTCCAACTGTTTAATATGGACTCTTGGAAGAAATAATGGTAGCATCAGATAGTTTTATCTTTCTATTTTCAAAAATAATATGTAAAAGAGATGCCAGTCCAAGTGCACTAAAGAGAAGAAAAATGCTAGGACAAGTAGTTTTGGGTAGGTAGAGATGCTTCTTTGAAGAATTTCATATGCTACAGATTGCTGAAATGTTATTTGATCCAAAGATAACCAACAAAATAAAGAAAAGAATGCTGCCCAATGGATTAAGACACTGGTCTGCTGAAATCCAGAGATTGATAAACTGAGGTTCTGGACACCTGAAGAGCAAGCTGTCCTCCCCAAGTGGAACCAATTTTAGCCATCTATAATTTTGACGTATTTAAAGATTGCTAAAATAGGTATTTAGCCTTCAAGAAAAAAATTTGAAGCAAATATGTGAGTTCTTGAAGTCTACTGTGTTCAATATCCTTCATAAGACCCATCTCACTGGTTTTTTCACTTAAAAAATCCTTCAAAGAAGCCCTGCTGATTCAAAAACAAAATTTCCTTCAAAGCCATATTTCCCACCATTTCTCCATTTCAAAATATTCCCTTCATGTCACCCATTTTCCTCATGTTACCCTTTATTTCCTTCAAAATCCCCTTAAAACCTTATAAATCCTCTTTATTTGGTTTTAAACCCCTTTTTATAACTTATCGGAACCCCTCAAAATCCTTAAAAAACCTTCATTTTTCAGCCAAAAACCCTCTGTTTTACATATTTGGGCTTAAGAACCTTCCGCGTAAGCCCTTAGCCCCTTTTTTCCACCATATGACTCAGCCGCTGTGACCAAGCGCTAAGCCCATCGTGGATCGGCACTTTGCACTTTGCCACGTGCAAGTTCTCACCTCCCAAAATTCTTTTCCGCCAATGGCCGATCCCCCGAGAAAATATCCACCATTGATCTTGTTTACGATCTAGTGGCTCTTGCTCCATCGAAACATTGCAATCACCTCCCCCATTGGCCATCACATTTTGTTACTTCCCGTCTCCTTTTCCCCGATGGTTCCTCCTTGCCGATAGGCTCCTGACTGTCGATCTCTCCCAGATCGGACGGCCATTACACTTCGCTTCTTTCCATCGGCCGTCGCACTTCGCAACTTCCCATTTCCACTTCCTGAATGCCTTTTCCTGTTCATCCTCGACGATATGATCCTAGCCGTTGATATTTTTGAGATCCAACGATCTCCGCTCCTTCCCCCATCATCCATCCTCTTGCCCATTCATCCTCCGTTCATCCTCATAAAACAGATCTTGACCATTGATCCTCAAGATCCAACAGCTCCCACTTAGCCTCACCTTTCCACCCCGCCCAATAGCTTTTTGCTACATGAAAAAATTGCTGACGCATCCGTTAGGCCCCACCATCCATCCATCGAACAACTCTTGAACCATCGCGCTCACTCACAGTCATCGATTTGGTTCTCCCAGATCGGATGGTCTACATTCCATTTTGTGCCCAATCTCCCCAAACCTTCCCACCATGAAATTATAGCACGAAATGGGTGGTTTTGAGAGAACACGTGTTAGCCTCCTACGTGTATCACATCCACCCTGTGTAAAACCATAAACTGTCCTGACCCCGTTTGAAAACCACCTCCGATTTTCTGCAAAACCACCTATCATTATTTCGTGCCATAATTCGAATTAAACCTGTGTTTTTCCTCCCACCATGGGTTTTCCACCTCTTCTGTATTTTTCCTCCGCATCGCTCCATAACCTCTCACTGAGCCCTCTGAAGCAGTTAAACCCAAAAATGCAGGTTTAATTCAATTGTTTATTTTTTGGTTGCAGGTTTTCATGGTGGTTAAATATTGAAGCCGTCCCACAGTAAATACAGTTGCAGAGGCTGAGGATGACGATCCTCAAAGTCTAATTCAAAGGGAAAAAGGGACATAAAGGGTTAATTTCCATGTTTTAACTAATTGTTTCATGAGCAATGGTTGCATAGCAAAATGCTCCAGCGTACAAAGAAAGTACTTGTCAGCAAACAATAAAATTTTATGAAGAACAATGAATAGTATTAGAGTTTAAGATAAAGCTTAAAGGTTATAGTCAAGTCCCGAGCATCAAAAGAGTTAACGTGCAGTTCAAAGAATGAAGCTGAAGATGATTAAAGGACAGATCAGCAAGGCAAGCAGCCTCGAACACGTCAACACAGAGTAGTTAATTCATCGAAATATCTAAAGCCACCTGTAGCCTGCTTTTCACCTATAAAGACACTTTGACAATTATCACACTAACATAACAACTTTTGACTGTGAGAACAGTTATTTTAAGAAATGGGAAAGCCTTAAAACCCACTCTTTTCACCTACTTTATCCTCAGGAAGTAAAGACAGAGTTATTAAACAGAGAAGTAGTGCAACTCATTCCTAGCTTAGGCCTTGCATGGTTTTCAAGGCTAGGAATACATTTACTCTGTAATTAATAAAATTTTGAACCTGAAAAGAGTTCCACCCCCTCATTCTTCTATAAATACTCTATGAGGAGCTCTTTGTTAGGGGTTGGTTGCTAGCATTCAAACTCTTTGAAGTTGTACATAGTCTGGCTGAAGATTAAGAGGAAATTGAAGTATTGGAAGATTGATGATGTTTTGACATGTTTTGTTAATGAGAAGGCTCTATCATTGGATCCCTGAGCATGGCTATTGTTGATCTATTCTAATTTGTTAATGTTTTTTCCTATTTTCCATTCTATTTCATCATTTATTACTACAGTAGAGTAAAAATTTTAGGCTAAGAAATGTCTCCTAGAAGCACCTTAGACCTGTTTACTCTTCACTATTTTATGTTTTCCTCTGCTGAGGCATTCTAGAGAATTCTTAATTTCTCTCTTGAATCCTTATGCTTGTTTATTTCAGAATTATTTCAAACAATTGGTCTCAAGAATAATTTATGGTTTTCCCTGCTTACTTACTGCCGCTTGAAAACTGTTTCTGAAGTCTCCCTTTAAAGTACCATTGTTTACAGTCCGCCAAGAGGTTTGTTTTGATCATACCCTTTGTTCTTGATGAGATAATTGTTTTGAAGGTATTCATAATTGTAATAAGAGATTTTTATGTGTTCCCTCTTCAATGATACAGTTATGTGTGAATCTTTTATGTTTTCTAAATTCCTTGAAGGTGAAATCTTTGGATGAAATAGAGCGTTCCTCGACTCCCAGAGTTCATTTGAAAAGTTTGTCTTCAAATTGTTATTTGCTGAGGTGTGGTTTCTAGAATTTATGGTTAGCCCTGTCTATGGAATGCCTCTCCATGTTCAGATAATGTTTTAAGTCCCTTTGTTGAGAATTAGATATAATTAAGGATTCTTAATTTCCCTTAGTTCTACTTCTCCTTCTAAATCCTTAATTTCCATTTCATTTCATCCACCAAACCCAAGATCCACTGGCCAAGTTAGATTTTCCCTTTGATATCTCATATCCATTGATTGAGCTTGTTATAACTTCTTATTGACTCCTTCTCCCTATGGCTCTGATTTTTCCCCTTTCTATCTATGCTTCCTAGATCATTCATGTCCAACGAACCAAAACCAACAAAAAAACAGATTTGCACTTCATAACTAGCCTAAAATCAACCTGTTAAAAAGCATCAAGCTATATCCTTACAAAAATATTGAGATATCGCTCTTTAAGACTAGGAAGGCTAGATCCTAGAGCTCTAAAGACTAGTTTTGATGTTGCCTTGTCACTTGGTATGCCAATCTGCCAAATCACAGGACCCCAACACCTTTCTCCTGCTGAGATATTTGAAGCCCTAAGAAGTATGTTAGCTCACCAAGTAAAGACATCTCGAACTCACTTTGCATATTTGTAGAAAATTTCTTACTTAGTCGATTAGCATTGCTACCAAAGATTATATGATCCAAATATACCTCAACGATTGTTAAATTATTTTTTTTCTATTTCTACATAAATATTGCTATCAACAATACTTTTCTTGAACCCTTGTTGATGTAGATATCCATCAAGATGAGAATACCATGCTCTGGGAGCTTTCTGGAGACTATAGAGCCTTCTTTAACCTGCAAACATAGTCTTCTTTTTCTGATAGTAGAAAACCTTCAGGTTGTTCAATGTAAACTTCTTCTTCTAATTCGCCATTCAGGAATGTCAACTTAACATCCTTTTGGTAGAATTTGATTTTTCTTGAACATGCATAAGCGAGAAACATCTAGATGCCTTCTATTCTAGAAATTGGTGCAAATGTTTCATCGAAACCAATTCCTTACACTTATGCATAGCCTTTGGAAACCAATCTTGCTTTGTTTATGTTAACCTGTCCATATTCATTAAATTTGTTCCTGAGCACCCATTTATTCCTAATGACGTTTTTATATTTTGGTAGTGGAAATAATTATGAGGAGTTACTCTTCTCGATTTGATCCAATTCTTAATTCATAGCTACTACCAAATGTTCATTCTAGTTGGCTTCCTCAAAACTACTAGACTCAAAGATTGCTAAAAAATCAATGTGAGCTTGTTGTGATGAACGAAGCTTTCAACTTTCATTTATGTCAGCAATGATTTGATTTGACGGATAGTTATTTTGAATCCATTAGTTTGTTCTCTTTGGAGGAGCTTCTTGTTGTTGTTCTTGTATATCTTGATTATAATTATTTACTTCTTCCTGGTTGACAATTTCTTCTTGTCCTAGAATTTTCTCTGTGTATTTTTCAGCATCTGTCTCAAGTTTCAAAGATTCTAGGTCCTCATCACTATTCTTTAGAACACCATTTTATTCAAGTGTAACATTTATGGTCTCCACTATCTGTTTTCATCTTAGATTATAGCATTTATAGGCATTTATTTTGCGTGAGTAACCAAAAAAGATACCTTCATCAACATGTGATTCAAACTTACCCAACTTTTGATCTTCTCTTTTGATATAACATTTGCTTCCAAAGATTTTGAAATATTTTACATTAGTGGGTTTTCATTTCCATAATTCATATGGGGTCTTGTTCCAATTATTTTTTAGAAGACTTCGGTTGATAATGAAGACTGTCGTATCAATTTCTTAAACCCATAAATTTTCACCCAATTTTGAGTCCTTCAACATTGTTCTACCCATTTCCTGTACCGTTCTGCTGTCTTTTAACAAATCCATTTTGCTGAGGTGTTCATGTTGTTTAAAGTTGTCATTTTATTCCATTTTCGTCACAGTATTGCTGAAATAATTTGGAAGTTAATTCTCCGCCATTATATGATCTTAGACGCTTTAATTTCAATTCAGTTTCATTTTTGACCAACTCCTTGTAGATCTTAAATCACTCAAATGCTTCAGATTTTTTCTTTAGGAAACTCACGACAGTCATCTTGATATAGTCATTTATCATTAACATGAAATGTAATTATCCATCTAAGCCCTTTGTTCTCATAGGACCACATAAATCAGTATGTATCAATTCCAATGGATATGATGCAAAGTGTTCTTTTTTTTTTAAATTCGAATTTTGTCTGGTTGCCGTGCCGACAAGCATCACATAGTGTGTTGGAAGGTTTTGAGATTTTTGGCATTTCTCGTACTATGTACTTTTTTTTATTTTGACAATATTTTCAAAGTTTATGTGACCCATTCATTTGTGCCATAACCAAGTTTAATCTTCTTTAACTAGTAGAAATTCTTTAGTTGCTTCATCCAAAATATACATGTTGTTTGGATCTCGACTTGCTATAGCCAAAATTTTACCATACCTGCCTTTCCTCATTTCACATTTTGTGGAGTTGAATGGCATTGTGTGTCCTTGATCACACATTTGTCCAACACTAAGCAGATTGTGATTCAGGTTTTCAACCAATATAACATTCATGGCTAGAACATCTTCGCTTCCGAGAGTGATGGTACCTGATCCTATAACATTTGAAGATCCATCATTTCTAAAGGATACAGTTCCATCCTTCTTCTCTTTCAGAAGTACACATTTCTTTCTATCTCCAGTCATATGCATTGAGCAAACGCTATCAACATACTGCACATATTAGTTGTTTTGAGCCTTGAGAGTGAGATAAAAATTATCATTCTTCTTCCTCTTCCATGTTCATTTATTCTGCAGCTTCAAAGATTCTTTTGAAGGATTTTCAAGTCTGCTGTCTATGGCTATGTGTCTAAAGTTTTAACATTTGTAACATTCCTTATTATTTCTTAAATGTTAAAATCTATTGATGTTTCTTTGAGCCCTAGGAGGTTCATATTTGATAATATCTTGGAATTTTATTGGTTCCTAGGGTACGCGCGACATTCTATAGCTTTATGAACAAATTTTCCACATGAATAACAATAGCAATGAAAAATATGTTGGTACCTGGATGGAAATATTTGATGGGGAATTGTCTTCCAAGGTTGTTCTTGCAAATATTTTCCAATGAAGTATACATGCATGTTAGATCTCTTAGGTTCATTTTATTTTGTTGTAGAAGGTCCTGCTTCTTCTTCTTTGTAACCGAGGCCAATTCTGTCACTGTAATATCATTGATTGTTGATGAGTTTTTCCAATGCCCTTGAGTTGTTGGCATAGTTTTGGACAGTTCTTCCCTTCTTCACTTCCTTACACAATGAGAATAATTCGACTTCTAAAGCTTCCATTTCTTGGTTTCTTTCTTCCAACTTCTTTTTAAGTGACTCTTAAATACATTTGTGTTCTTCAAATTCAATTTTGAGACCTTGAACTTGTTCTTCAAGAGTATTGGAATGGATCTTCTTAGCCTTGAGATTTTTTATAAGCCTGATTGCCTCCTTAGAAAATTATTTTATGGTCAACCATTCTTCTTCATTGTTTGATACCTCTTGTTTATTGTGCTTTTCCATAAAAATACTCTCTCATTTTTTTTCTTATCCGCTATCACTGTCTTAATCGGATGATGAACTATCTTCTTTAGAGATAAAGTTACTTTTGAATCCTTTCTTTTTGCCTTGCTTCTTGAATTTCTTAAATTATTTCTTTCCTTTTGAGTTTCCATCACTTCTGTTCAGAGATTTTGCTGCGAAATTCCCAGCCTCACCATAGCCGAAACATATCATTGGAAGTTTACCTTTGAATTATCCCTTACGAATTTTTAGTTTTCTCGTAAAGTAAGCATAATCTCCATCTGAAAGACCTTCTTCATCATCTTCCTTTTCGTCACACTTGCAGGTGAAAGTCTTTGCCTGTGAAGGTTGTTTGTCCTTATTGGTTTCCTTAGATGCAGCAAACACAACTTCTATATGCGAAGTACCCTATTATTCATCAAGTCTCATTTCATATGCTATGAGAACTGCATGTAATTCCTCTTTGCTGAGTTTGTCCAGATTTGTACTGTATTCTAAGACCGATACCTTTGGGTTGAATCTCCCTGGTAAAGTTCTAAGAATATTTCGTATAATATTCTTCTCGTCAACGAGCTCTCCCAATCCTTCCACGGTGTTTTTTATTTCATCAATGTGTTTGAAGTATGTAGCAATGTTGCCATCCTCTTTCATTCTAAGTTGCTCGAATTTTGATTTGTAGATTTGAAGCTTTTCTTCTTTGACATTTGAGTCACCTGCATATATATTCTCAAGCTCGTCCCATACATTTTTAGCAGTTTTACAACCCAACACCTTATGATAAGCATATTCAATAAGTCCAATGATAATAATATTTTTTTCTTTCAGATAATTTACCAAATTATTCTTACCTTATTCATCCACAATTGGTGTAAAGGCATTTTGAACAGTGTCCCATACTTTGTAACCTTGCGCTAAGAGATAGACCTCCATTCTTCCTTTTCAAAGTGCATAATTATTTGCATTGAACAGAGGTACAACATTCTTGTTATGCTGCATGACCTCCTTGCATATGTTAAACTGCTATCGAAGGAGCCAAGATCTCATACCAATTTCTAGAAATACTAAGAGGGGGGGGGGGGGGGTGGGACGGTGAATCAATATTCCTTTCAATTAGTCTTATTATTATTCTTTTAGAGCATTAGTTAGTCTTCAATTATTATCAGTGTTTATACATTGATAGAAGTAAACAAAAGGAACACAAATGCACACATTTTTTAAGGTGGAAACCCCCTTTGGGACAAAAACCACCTGAATTATTTTCTAATAATTCTTTAATATTCAACTCCAATTGAAAAGAAAGCTCCAACTTCCTATAAACTAGAAAATAATTCTTCTCTAGCTCCCACTGGATGGACACTCCAACACTTGAGATTCTTCATTAGCAAATTGAACGGATGCCCCAACACCCAATGAGATACAACTCACCCTAGCACAACCCTATGATCCTGAAGTTTTCACAGGCTTGAACCTATTGGTGACTTCATGCACCAGCCTAACACCACCCTATCACCCTATAGAAGAATAAAAGAAGAATGGACTCTCGGAACATGGAAGATGGTTCACTTTACAATGATATAGAATAATGTAAAAGAAGAATACGCATTGGACCATAATCCAAACTATGACACAACCACCTAATGATGATCCTAGACCTCTCGAAATTTCCTCTTCAATTCTTGGAAAATAGACACTTGTACAAATTTTACAATGATGCATTTACAATGACTCAGTACAATGATACTTCTACAATGACTGTATGCAGTGATTCCCACTTGAAGATATCATGTGTTGAACTTCTTGCTGCTATTATGCACCTTGATTATTGCTCTTCTTATGCTACGATTTCTCACTCTTCAGAACATTAGATCATGCATGGAGTCTTGTCTTGGTGAATATATAGTACCTGCAAAAATTATTTAAGGAAATACCCATGACATGATCATAGAAAAACTTATCTCATCCTGTAGAGCATATGTCAGTGCTAAACAAAAAAAAAAAATAGAATACAAAGAACATAATGCAATTATGAGATGAAAATACATATACAGAATATAATTACCTGGACCTTACCTCTGCTACATCATTTTGGTGCACCTCGCTTTGCTTTGATTCCCTATAAAGTTTGGTCCTTTGTAGCCCTTAACAACAGATGATCTAGTTTTTTTTTTCCTTCTAGGAGCTCGATATAGAATATGATGTATCTCTGTTGTTTCAAATCCATAATATGTGATTTGCGGTCTTGTAGTAGCCTTTTGAGTCTTCTTTCCAATGCCATACGTCTGACCTAATTTGGATTCTTCAAGGAAAAGTTATGCCAAATATCTCACAATGACCTAATTATGGACTGGTTCAGTAGAGAAAAATTGTACGATGTACAACGTGTCACTGTTTCCCCCTTTTGCTTTTAAATTGATACACTAAAAACTATAGTTTGTGAAATATCCTCCATTTTTTACAAAATTCCAATCTGATGCTCAGAGAGAGAGAGTTATGAAATTTTTCCCAAGGTCACCTCTTTGAGATGGAGTTCAAGAGCCTACAAAAACCCTAACTGCAATAGACAATATCTCCGAAAATATTGTGAACCATGAGCTAAATTTTTTACATGAGCTTCCTCAGGATTTCAGCATCACGTGATAAAAATTTCAGTTTCTAAAACTTTGTAGAAAACAATTTATAGCGAAAATTCCACGATGAACTCTTTGAAGTAGCAAAATCCCTACATGAGGAGGATATGAGGATCAAAATTTATATAAATTCTTAGATTGAGAGGGTCTTAAACAAGTTAACGTGGAAGAAATTTTAGGAGCTAAAAAATTATTAATTATTGATTGTTCAATGACCAAAACCAATGATTAGTGTCATGCCACAACCCCATGGGATTTTATCCCACTAACTGGGGTTACTAAATTCAAACATGAATATGTCTCAAACTGTGAATAGTTACGAGGCATGCCATATATCAACGGAAAAATCTCAACAAGTAGAAACCATAAAAAATATCCTTGACTGAGAATATAGTAATTTGGTAGGTCAAAATTCCCATGCAATATCGAGGTAGCCCTTGGTACTGCTTGGGTTGACATCAATGAAAACCATTGATCAAAATTAGTGACCTTATTCCGAAATGATTTACAAGAAAAAAATATATGTGAAACAAACTTTTATGCCTAGGGAAAAATCTTAAATCTGATCCGGGAGATTTATTTTATGTTGAGTGACTTGATTCAGTTTTCTTAAAAACCTTAAGTTAGTTCTTGTCATTACATTGTGAATTTGATTCCATGTGATTCTATCCATTGTTTTTATTGCTTATAGGAGAGATTTTTTCATTGATAATATTCCCTAGTGATTCGTATTCCTTTACCCATTTGTTTATTTTCTCATAATATTTTCTTAAAGTGACAACATATGGTTCTAATTTTTCACAAGCCTTTTCCTTTTCTTTGAAGTTTTTTTTCTAAGACCTTTTTTCTTCTATTGGTTGCTTCGAAATTCATCCTTAACATGTTTATTTTCTTGACTGTACTATTTTATTTTATTTTGAGTTCTTTGTTTGTATTCCTGAGTCTATCAATTTCATTTAAGGTTTCCATTAAATCATATTCTTTAAAACTATTTGATTCAATAGCTTATTGATTTTCGAGAGCCATAATTATCTGGTAACAACTATTAGAGTATAAATATGAATCTTTTTAGTCATCAAATGTGCTTTGACTATTTTTATTAGAATATAAACTTTTCTTGGTAGAAAACTTCGTTTTGGAAATTTTCTTGTCAACATACTTTCCATTTTATTTCTTATCATGATTTTATTTATAAGGACATTTGGATAGATAGTGACCTACTCTTCCACAAACAAAACATTTAAAGGGAATATTACTTTTGAATTTACTATTTCCTGCTTGTAACTTTCTCATGAAATTGGGCTCTTCCTCATTTGAAATGTGGCTTGTATATTTAGGCATTTATTTCTATTTCCCTTTATATGTGGCTTTGAAGAATACTTCTATAACACCTTATGTACCCCATTTTATCATCTCAAAGGTTGTCAATATCCCATGGATTTGTTCAAAAGTAAGGTTATTCAAATCATGCATTTCTTCGAGGAGGATTCTTTGGAATAGAAATTTGGAGTTACTGATCTCAAAATATTTTCAACAATAACAATTTAATTTATTTTGTCACCAAGATTGTTAATTGTATTAATACATCCTTCTACTCTAAGAAAAAAAACTCTCAATGCTTTCATCATCATGCATTCTAAGAGTCTCATACTAAAATCTATATGTTTAAAGTTTAGCACTTTTTATCTTAGTGTTACCCTCATAACTTTGGACAAGCTTATACCATATTTCCTTTGTTGCGTTCAGATGCATGACCTTCACAAACTTTGATTTAGAAAAACTTCCCAAAATATCATTTACTACCTTTGAATTATTATCACATTTCTTCTTTCCTATATTCTATATTGGAATGGAGCCTGGTTATTAATATCCATCTTCAACAATTGCCCATACATTAGTTCCTAGTGCCTACAAATTCACTCTCATTATGAATTTCCAAAATATAAAGTTATTTCCATTAAAAATGTGGCGTCGAAAAAAATACTCCATATTTACTGCTCATTTTGATAGATCTCCATTAAAGCGATTAAGCTTATTCTGAGGGAACTACTTTGATTCCAATTGTTAGGGAAAAGACCAGTTGGATGAATCAATATTTTTAATGCACTTTAAATTTTATACTTCATATTTATAATTTTGTACGCTGCTATCATTTATGCAACTCATGTGTATACGCAAATTCGGTTAAGTAAATAAGTGTACATCTTGTTTACTTAATTTGTCATTAATTCGATCAGTGAGTTAGCTTAACTATTGCATTATAAATTGATTGACCATATACTATGAAGTATAGAAAAAATACATCACAACACATAAGAAACACACATATAAGACCATGATTCTAGGTGGAAACCCAATGTGGGAGAAAAAAATCGTTGTCATTATGTTTGTCTTCTTATTTTATTATAAATAAAAACTTCATTACATCTTGTATTGGTGTAGACTCTTACCAGCACGTAGGCACCCACTTGTAGGTGTCTAAAACCTTCACTCATTCTCCACTACCCATTGGAAGGGAGTTACAATCCCTTGTTCTCATTCACTAGCTCTCACTGCAGGAGAGCACCTACCCCCTAAATAAATTTAACAACTACCACTAGAAGGAAGCTCAAACTCCCTTATTGAAGGCTCTAACCCTCAACAACCTTCATGGAACATGTTTCATAATGTATCATACTAGATTCACCTATCTAAAAACATCAAAACCTATAGGCCACCTTTCGTCATATCTTCAAACTGGACACACACCCACCATTATGCTCAATACCAAACTGAAATACTGAATCTCAAAATCTGAATCATTGAAGCAAAATAAACAAATGAAATACTGAAGCAAACCAATCTCAACCAACCATATAAACTAGATCAAATCAATTCACAATTAATCCAATCAATACTGCCAGATGCATATAGGAATCATTGATAGAAAAAAAAAATATAACAGAAATCATCAATTGTCATCTTCAAGTAGCACTGCAAACCTTGACCAGATTTAACACAAAATATATATGTGATTTTTATCAAGCATACCCGTGTATATACGTGCTTATTATGTGAAACACCTATGGATAGGTCTCATCATACTGAAGAAAATATTTGTTAATATACACATGACTTAAGAAAAACATATATGCATATGTATGTGACCATCCAGAGGAAAACGTGCGTATAGATTTTAAATTACTAAATAAAATATTCACTGTAAACACAAATAACAATTTTCAAACTTCATTGTAAAAAATATCGTCTTATAAAAACACATTCATATCACAACATCACTATAACCACATATCCAACATCGTTAGCTACTTAAACATTTGCAATAAACACATCAAACAAGAACATATTTCATTATATATTTAGTTCAGTTATATCCGAGCCCTCTCCTTGCTTCCTAGTGCACAATTTTTTTAGATTATATCACACATAAACAATCCATTACTTGCACACAAAACACCTTGATCTCCATCTCCTTATATATTGTTTTCCTTAGCCAATATGATAGGTAAATCCTTTGGTAATGTCGTTAGTATTTTTTGATGGGATCAAATAAATGTTTCCACTCCAATTACTATGGGAAAATACAATGGTAATGACCCCTGATATCCATATTTCCATGGTTCATATTATGTAAATGACTTTTACTCACAAGACATGCCAATGTACGCGATCCTTATTCACAGGAACCACATATCCTTTCCAAACTTTACATGTGTCATCTATCTGTAGATGGGATACCATTTCTCTATCCATATATTTTGTAACATATGTACAAATGTTATTGATATCTACATTAGTTCATGTTGATATTGCTAGACTTGCCAAAATTCAAAAGGGTATCCTCGATATGTGGTCCTGATCATATGTCACACCATTTGGGATAGGTTCTCCATCCTAAACATGACTTCATTACCATTTTATTAAAAGTTTTCCTAGGATTTAACTGTCATCAAGAGAGATGAAAGCATAGATACCTTTGAAAAGAAGGTAGGTGTGCCTCGTGAGTGTTTGGTTGTAGGTGTGTCAATGTTCTTCTATTGTAGAGGGAAAGGAAAGTGAGCCTCTAAGAGAGAGGAATTAGTACCACCCTAGCAGAGACACACATAAACAGGAAATATATGTCTAACATCCAGCGAAATAGTGCACAAATATGTGATGGTAATTTCAACCATTACAAAACATTCCTAATAAGATAAGCACTAAAATAACCAAAATAGTTCAAGTACTTCGGTGCAGGTGAAAAATAACATGAATATAAATTTTCACATAATACTCTTACAAATATTCATAATCCATGCATGCTGAACGTGTTAGGTTTCATATATTAATTAAATTCCTAGGACACATGTATACAACAAACACCACTAGCTCCAGTAGTAGATCATTGGAGGCAATACTTTTTCCCCAAAAGAACTAGCTTGTCTCTCAGATGCCTTATGGTAGAAGCCAAGGTAAAAAGTCCTTTTCTAGTGCAATGAGGGTTAATATATAAAATATGGGGTGATCCTACATCTCCTTTGTGAATCTTGGAATACCCTCATTGTCTGTTTGACTTCCATGTGACTTTTCAATTATTTACTTGACTCTTCACATTCTATACATGTCTTTTGGACCTCCTCTTTACAATACATTTTTGAATAAGAATTTACATAATCCAGAAAATAATATGGCATATGGTGACTCATGACATGACATGACATGACACAAAACTTCTGACATGAAGTGCATGATGACATGGAACTGTAAAGCCATTATTTGTTTCTTATTTTTTTGTGTTTTCTAAAATAAATAATATTGTGTTTTAGAGAAATACAAACCTACGGATAAGTATGCTTTCCCTAAGTGGGTGGTGGATAAGTATGCTTTCCCTAAATGGGTGGTTGATGCAGGAGCATCTCATGTTTAATTTTTATGTAATTATTTAATTAATGAATCTAGGAATTTCTAGAATTAGTAAGTCATTGTAGAATTAATTAGGAGATTGGGAAGTTAGGATAAATCCTAAATTTGAGAGGATAGTTCTCAACTTCCTCCAAATATCTAGGAGGAAGTTTCTCTTGAAGAGATTCGAGAACATTCTCTCCTCTAAATAAATAGCCATGCAGTATTTTGGAAAAATAAATGTTTTTTTAGTGTGATTTCAATTAATTAAATTTATGTGTGTTTTAATAATTAATCCTATGCACCATTTTTGGTATTAGAGCTGAGGATGAATCCTTGACTAAGTAAGCGAATGGTGAATAATTAATTATTATTTTTTCTACGTGAAGGGAGTTTCGAGAGTCCACAGTAAATTGGAAGGAGTAAGCCATGTTACTTTAGAGAAGATTCATAATTTCAATTTAGAATTTCTTTCATGGAACTCTCTGTGTGAGAATGAGCCAAAATAAATTTGATCTGGAACATCGGTTGGTGAAGTTTTCTACGTAGCCGTGAGGAGATCTTTTGCATGTGAGAAGAAAAATGTGAGGAGGATTTTTTCGTATGAGAGCAGGTCGAAAGAGCGAGAAAGAGGATCATGTGCAAAGCCTAGAATGTTGATTGAAGCTTCAACTGCATTATTTTGAACAACGTGATTGATTACCCTGTTGTTTGCGTAATTCTCCAAACATACACGCTGGAAGGTTCAAACGTTGCATGCAGCACAAAAGTCCGAGTTTAAACAATATTGAAGTAGCCTATACTGAATTACGAGAAATTTTGTTTGTGGATATATTGTTGAACCCATCTTGTGCGACTGTGCACTTTGTTGCTGAAGGGAGGTGCTTCCCAAAAAAGAGAAGCACTTAAAAGCTGAGTAATATTATATTGGTTAATATTCAACGTTCATATATATAGCTAGTGTGTTGTGAAGTTTTCATATTAATGAGGAATTATCACATGAGGAATTATCACATGGATTGTGTGAAAAGGTGATTTTTAATGATCAGGTGGATCGTATGAAAAGGTAAATTTTAATGGTTACGTGAATTGTGTGGAAAGGTGAATTTTTGAGGTGGATAAAGCTTTTACTTTCTCATGCATGGATTGGATAGTTTTGAGGAAGTAAAGAATAATAGTAACTTTCACGTGGATGGTTCTTTTTAAAGAAGTGGAGAAATTTATGAATGAAAATTAATTGGATGTAAGTGGAGATTGTATGTGAGAATTTTTTATATAATTGAATATTTGGATAATTGTTGGTGCTGTAGAAAGGCACATTAAAATAATTTATTTTAAAAACTCATACAAATTTTATTTTAAGGTAAGGTATTTACATTAAAATGTGTTTGGTAACTTATTAAAGGGGATAATTTAAGTGAAAAAATTGTAAAGTTTTGAAAGATAAGAATGGCCCATAGAGTGAGAGGAGCTAAAGGAGATAGAGGAGCTAGAATTGATCGAGGAAGAACAACTGCAAATCAATTCTTGCTTGATCAAGCAAGACATATTAGAACCAGACTAGATGCATTGGAGACAACAAATCAAAGAGATGTCGACATCGATGATGTCAGTGAAGCAAAAGAAAGTTGAGAAGAAGAAGTTCAAGAAGAAACTCCATAAGAGAAGATGGTCAAAATGATTCGCGGGAATAAATACCAAGCCAAGATTAGACGTGTCTATGTATGAAGGGAATTTAAATCCTAAAGAATTGATTGATTGGATCAGTACCATGGATAAATTTTTCGATTATGAGAATGTAGCTGATGAGAAGAAAGTCAAGTTCGCATTGACCAGATTAAAGGGACATGTTGCACTATGGTGGGATAGAGTGCAAGCTGAACGGAGAAATAGGAATAAAGGGATCATCACTAGCTAGGATCAAATGGTGGCCAATCTCAAAGGACAATTTCTTCCTCGAGATTATCATCTGAATATTTTTCTCCAAATGCACAATCTCAAGCAGAAATTTATATCTGTAAAACAATATACAAAAGAGTTTTATATATTGAGTATAAGATCTAGTCATATGGAAGTAGATAAAGAAAAGTTATCAAAGTATATTAATGGCTTGAGATTTTAAATACAAGATGAATTGGATGTTTTGTCTCTAAAAACTATTGAAGAAGCTTACAAGATAGCCCTTAAGATTGGAGAAATATTGGCAAGAAATTAGAGTCAAAGAGGAAGAGGACGAAGCATGATAAGAAGTAGAGGATCATCAAGTCAAGGAAAATCAAGCAGAGGATATTTTAGTGGAATATTTCCATTTGAAAGAGGAGAAGGTAGAAATTCACAACATGCATTACCATCAAGAGGAGATTTCAGAGGAAAAAGACCTTATCGAAGAGGTAGAGGGAAATATTATATGGTAAGATGTTGTATATGTAACAAAGTTGGTCATAAAGCCAATGAGTGTCCAGAAATATTTTCTAATCAAGGAAGAACACATATAACAAAAACTAATACAGAAAGTGTACAATCCCCTACACATGAAAATGCACCTGAAACTGGTGAATATTTAATGACTTTATTAAAGGTTGTTAAAGAAGTAAAGGAACCCACAAAGAGAAAAACATTTTTCATAACTATTTGAAAATAAGGAGGAAAGTGTTGTAGAATCATTAGTGGGAGTACCGATAATTTAATTTCCACAGAAATGGTAGAAAAGTTGAATTTCAATAAAACTAAACATCCTACTCCCTACAAAGTTTCATGGTTGCAAAAAGGAATCAAATATTATTTAATGAAGAATGTGAAGTGGAGTTTCAAATAGGATTTTATAAGGATAAAGTTCTTTGTGATGTTATGCCTATGGATGTGTGCGATATGTTTCTTGGAAGACCATGGCAATATGATAGGAACGTAATTCACGATGGAAGGAACAATAGCTACAATTTTGAGAAGTATGGTCAAAACAAGGTACTTTTTCCTCTGAAGAATGAAAAAGCACCAGAAGAAAACCAATCTAAGGTAATGTTACTTAGTGGGAAATAATTTGTCCAAGAAATCAAGCATGAGGAGATAAATTTTTCCTTGATTGGTAAACCAAAGGTAGTTTTCATAGGTAAAAATTCTAACGATCTTCCAGAATAAATAAAAAACATGTTGAACAAATTTATTGATATTGTAGTGAATGACTTGCCTAAGGAATTTCCTCCCATTATAAGTATTAGCCATCATATTGATCTCATTCCAGATGCTAGCTTTCCTAACAACACAACTTACAGAATGACTCCAAAGTCGAATGAAGAAATTAGAAATCTAGTGCAGGAATTACTGGATAAAGGTCTCATTCGAGAAATTTTAAGTTTGTGTGCCATTCCAATAGTGTTAACTCCAACAAAGGATGGTGAATGGAGGATGTGCACAAATTATTGAGTAATCACAAAAATCACAATCAGGTATAGGTTTCTATTACCCCGTATTGATGATCTTATAGATTTTCTAAGTTGTGCTACATATTTTTCTAAAATAGATCTAAAAATTGATATCATCAAACCAGAATCAGAGAAGGTGATGAATAGAAAAAAATATTCAAAACTAATAATGGTTTACATGAATGGTTGGTAATTCCCTTCAGACATACCAATGCTCCCATCATGTTCATGATACTAATGAATTAAGTGTTAAATGAATTCATTGGAAAATTTATTATAGTTTATCTCGATGATATCCTAATTTATAGTTAATCAAAGGCAGAGCACCTAAGACATCTTAAGATGGTCTTGAATAAACTACAATAAGAGAAAATGTAGTTTCATGAAGAGAAAACTATTATATTTGGGTTTTGTAATTTCAAGAGAATGCTTAAAGGTGGATCAGGAGAAAGTGGAGGAGATAATAAATTGGCCAAATCCTAGAAACATTTGAGAGGTAAGAACATTTCATGGATTGGCAGGTTTTTGTAGGAAAATTATTAAGAACTTCATTGGCATATGTGCTCCAATTGTAGAAACTATTAAAGAGAAAAATCAACCATTCCATTAGACAAAATCAGCTAATAAAAGCTTCCAATTATTAAAGAAAAAGTTCACAGAACAACCTATTTTAGCATTGCCAGATTTTAATAAGTTGTTTCAGGTTGATACTGATGCTAGTGGGACTGCAATAGGATATGTCTTAATTCAAGAACGAAATCCAATTGCCTACCTCAGTGAAAATATTAATAAACCCAAGCAAAAATACTCTTCTTATGATAAATAATTTTATGCCATCATACAAACTTTAAAGAAATGGAGACATTATCTTATGCCAAAAATGTTCATCCTCTATACAGATAATCATGCTTTACAATATATCAACAATCAAACAAAATTGAGTCAAATACATGTTAAATGGGTTTAATTCTTACAAAGTTTTACATTTTTCATGAAGCATAAAACTGGGAAATCAAACAAGTGGCAAATGTATTAAGCAGAATCAATTCATTTTTGCAATAAATCCAAGTAAATGTCTTAGGAATTGATGAGATGAAATATATGTATAAATATGATCCATATTTTAAATAAGATTATGAATTTTGTGAAAATTCTATACGTAGAGATAAAACTCCATGGTTAGACTACATGATACAGGAGGGACTTTTGTTCAAGGGAAAACAATTATGCATTCCAAGATGTTCAATGAGGGAAAATTTGTTGAAAGAAAAACATAGTGGGGATTTAGCAGGTCATTTTTGGCAAGATAAAACTCTTGCAGAGTTACAAGCATTTTGTTATTGGCCTCACATGCAAAAAAATGTAAATAAATTTGTTGAAAGATGTAGGGTATGTCAATATGCAAAAGGAAGAAGTCAAAACACTGGACTCTATCAACCCCTACCAATACCAAATCGACCATGGGACTCCATAAGTATGGATTTTGTATTGGGATTTTCAAGAACAAAAAAGGGAAGTGATTCAATATTTGTTGTTGTTGATAGATTCTAAAAAATGACACACTTTATGGCTTGTAAAAAGACAAATTATGTAACTAACATAGAAAACTTGTTCTTCCAAGAAATAATTAGATTGCATGGATTACCTACAAGCATTGTTTCTAACAAAGACACTAATTTTGTAAGTCATATCTAGAGGAATCTATGGAAAACGTTGGGAAATAATCTAATTTTTGCCTTAGCATTTCATCCCCAGACTGATGGTCAGACGTAAGTGGTAAATAGAAGCCTTGGAAATATCTTGAGAATATTTGTAAGTGAACATCTGAAACAATGGGATCAGGTTCTTACTCAGACATAATTTTCATATAAAAATTGACCCAAAAAAAGCACTGGATTAAGTCCATTTCAAATTATTTATGGGATGCATCCAAGAGCTATTTATGAGTTGAGGAACCTGGGAAAAAACAAACTCAAAAGTGGAGACGGTGAATATTTTGCAGCAAGTATGCAGGAAATACAAGAGAAAGTCAAGCAACAACTACAAGAAAGCAACAAGAAGAATAAATGAAGAGAAGGTTCCAAAAGAAGACAATTAGAATTTAATGTTGGAGACCTAGTTATGGCACATCTTCAGAAATAAATATTTCCTAAAGGGGTATCTAATAAGTTAAAATAGAAGAAGGTTCAACCATGAAAAATTCTCAGGAAATTTTCCTCGAATGCTTATGAAATAGAACTACCCAAATAATTTTGTATTTCACCAATATTTAATGTTTCTAATCTATACCACTTTAAAGAGTCAATGGATGATTCTATAGAAGCACGTTTTCATGACAACGTTCAGTGGGAGAAGCAACTACCTTCAGCACCAATAAAGCAGATTGAATCGATCATTGATCAATGAGTGGCTAAAAGGAAAATAAAGAAAGAGTAACTTCAATACTTGGTCAAATGGAAGAATCATCAGTCAAAGGTGCTACTTGGATGACAAGAACAAAAATTTCAAAATATGGTACTAGAATTGAAGAACTTCAGGAGAAAAACATATGATTTTATCTTTTTCTTCCCCGGTAGTATGATCTAGGAGCATCTCATGTTTAATTTTTATGTAATTATTTAATTAATGAATCTAGGAGTTTCTAGAATTAGTGAGTTATTGTAGAATAAAATAGGAGATAGGGAAGTTAGGATAAAATCATAAAATTGAGAGGATAGTTCTCAAATTCCTCCAAATATCTAGGAGGGAGTTTCTCTTGAAGATATTCAAGAGACTTCTCTCCTCTAAATAAATAACCATGTAATTTTTGGAAAAATCAATTCTTTTTTAGTGTGATTTTAATTAATTAAACTTATGTGTGTTTTAGTAATTAATCCTCTGCACCAATGGTTCACTTAGAACAACATAAATAAATATATCTCACCTTTTCCTTAAAATGAATAAATAAAGGGAAATAAACCTACTTGTAATATGTTCACTTTCCCTCGCCTCCCTTCGCCGCTCTCAATCTAACTTAACTTGTTTCATTGATATCTGCCATGAAAAACAGAAGACATAAAAAAACATAAAGGAAATATGATATATTCAAGTTAAAAAAATTGAATCAACTAAACTCATTAATACACATATAACATCATTAGCACATGCATTAGGAAAGGAAGAATTTTCTTTATTATGAAGTATAAGGAAGAGTGCAACTAGTTGATCGTTTCGATGTCACTCATCTAGTTTGAGTCCCATCCTCATCACATCCAGCACCAACAATTCAGAAACATCACAGTACATGCACAACACCTTAAAGTGTTGATATCTCACCAACATTGCTCTAATTAACACAAATTATTTCTCTCTTGTTCTCTATGTTCAGTGCTCTATTTATAAGTAGATGAAGTTAGTTTGACATAAATGAATCATTGAATGGATTTTCTAAAAATGGATGAAGAGGTTCCCTCGTTCATAGGAATAGGAGGATTAGTGTTTTAATGATTTTATGGTTTCCAAATTTTAGGCTATTAGATGAGGTGAAAGTTGGAACAACTTCTAGAAGTCACGATAAGTATGGAATATCCTGGAGTCCGATGAAAAACTCACTCCTAGTCGACCAACACACTCTAAAGTGGGCCTAGATCCTTCGCAACGTAGCCTTGCATGGGAGCAGATTCTTTTGAAAGCAGTTACAACTATCTAGGGGTGCGTTGATGGCTCAATGGGGCACTTCAACTGGCATCTAAACAACGAAACTTTCATGAAGGAAGACCATTAATGTAAAGACTTATTTAGGGCATGTAGCAACTAATTTAGAGTATGATAGATGTAATATTCCTACTTAGCCCAAGCTAAGAGGAATATTCAATTTTGTTTCATTTTCTGTTGATAGAATAAATGAATCAAGGAGGACATGTAAAACTGTTGAAAACAATGAATAAATCCATGCCTATGTGAACAGAGACAAATACAGGCCATATAAAATAAACACTTGCAGGTGTGAATGGGTTTGAACTATGAGACTGGGTCAACCTTGACCAAATCCATAGCGTAGTCTAGATTCAATGTACCTCATGCATACACATCTCAGTTCTAGATGGAGGCTCCAAATGTGAAAGGAGCTAATTCATTGAAGTGGTTTAGGGTTTGACAAGGATTTTATCTCATGAAAGGAAGAGGAGAGCAACATGAGGGGGTTGTTGATGATAATATTTCCCTGCATATATTTTCTGGTTAGAAATATATCATTCTCTACCTTTTTAGCTGAGAATAATGTTGTTTAGCATTAGGCGTTCCTGAGTGGGAATCCCACCTCCTTCCTAGAGAAACTCTTGGAGGAGCCTTGTTTGTCTTGTCCACTATCTAGGATTTGGCCAAGCTTCATCTTACACCTATAGTGCTGGTCCTATTTAGGATTGGGTTTTCCCTGTGAGCTACAACAAGTGGAGGATAGATCTCTTCAGATCTATGTAGCTCTAGCATCTCTTTTCACTGGGACAATCATCTATCCCTTTGACAAGAGTGTTCTAGAACTTGGGAGCTTCCAATCCAGATCTTGGCATCAGGCAAAAGTATACTCAGAGTCTACATCGCAGCCCATTTTGCAGTACTGTGTTATTTGCAGTAACAGAGTTGCAAGGAGTTTTTGCAACAACTTGAAGGAGAGATATGTAGTGATTGGATCCTTCATTTCACTGTGGTGATCCATTGTTTGTCCATCCAATACATGTTTGTTTTATATATGATCTTCTATACATTATATACTTCAGAATTTTTTGAATATTACTACAGATCTGTAACTTAGATCTCAGATCTACTCTTGTACTTTCATGTTTTGCAGAGATCCCCAAGGGGAATGTATAAAGGAGCCTTTCTTGTATACAGATCTGAAATAGACCTATCATTTTGTATACAGATCTTCTCTAGATCTGAGTTGTAACACGTCGCTGCTTCAGCCAATGAAAATAACATTGTCAAGCTTATTTAGACATTTCTTGTGGTTGTAGCACCTCATTCTTGAGGGTTTCTTCTTGTAAATCCTTTTCCTTTCTGTTATACATTGTATAAGATATATTGTAAATATGATATACTATTGTAACAACTATATTTGAGCTACCATATTGATCTTCTATGAATATTGGGTTGAACTGCGTTATTTTTCCAGCAGTGTGGTTTTGTATTGCTGCAACCCCCTTCTTTGGGCATTTTCTAGCTGCACTAGGTGTGGGGAGACTTGTTTAACCCATCTAGGAGGATTTTTTTTTAATCCATATTGGATTCAGGTCTCATATTGTCATATGTAAGGGATCCAAGTGCTATTTTCCAATCCTGTAGAATCTATTCCTGAAAAATGCGTTTTTCAAGCATGCCTTGCTACCAGTCTCGGTTTTGGGATATTACAATAGACCATAATTAATTTTGATCTATGTTTTGGGATGATGCCAAAATAAACGTGTAATATATTCCCCCTAAAGCATGAAGTCAGAAACGATAATTTTGATTTATTTTCTTTACGATGTGATGAGGAGGAAATAAAGCAGACAATGACCCACATCAATTACAATACATTACAACATGATATATGTTCATCTTGTACATGAATTGCTGAGGGAGGCATATCCCATACATATCATATAAAATATCATAACATCAAAAGGTCATCTATATATATATAGAGTGTCTATAGATGTAGACCCATGTTAGGATGACAATCTGAATAATGACCATCCTAAGGGTGATTTTGTACTTCTCCTGAAATCGCATCTTGGATGGATGAAACTAGATCTGGGGTCTTCTATCTCATTCACTCGATTTTTTAAAGTATGAGTCTAACCATGTGAATATATGATCCGATGTTGAACATGGGAATACACTTTCTGATTACCAGGCAATGATGTGAGCCATTAAAAGACGTGAGAGAAACCACCGTTGATGATAATGGCTCTCAAGGTATGGCAGTATATTCTGTTGGGTGTGAATATATGATTTGACGTGGAACATCATAAATTTTTTTTCGGTCCAAGGCCTGTGATGTCAACCTGTCACCGAAAGTGAGAAACCTGTCATTGATGTAAGAAAGCTCCAAGATACAGAAAGGTTGTTTCTAAGTCAACTTCGTCGATGATGAGCTGATGTCGACAGGAAGCACCTCGTCGTAGGAGGGCATTAATGCTTTCCTCATCAACGACATGAAATGAGAGTAATTATTTTGGATATAGAATGTGAATACTTAAGAAATTTTAGGGATGTCAGTCATGAAATGAAGGCTTATGATTATTGCAAAGGATGATAAATAACTGAGTGACTTCTCTTGAACATATCAGTGACACTGAATGAATTGTCAACAATTGACCCAAAACCGAAGTGATGGATGGTATGATAGACCATAGGTATGATATACTGTCAAGTATATTACCCAACCCAAAAATCATGGAGATGAAGTGAATAAGTGCCATGTTCAAGAGCGACTTGCTACCATAAAGTGTTTTATCACTTTCCAATTTTACCCAGTCATTGCTGACCAGTACCTTTTTATTTTTTAAAAATCTTGAGGAGGATAAGATATGCTTGATGTATAATTCCACCCTTTGGGTGAATCCATCTCTATTTGATGCTTTTATGAGTCTAGCGAAGGTGAAACTAGATCTTTTCATGATGGACAAGTCCGTCGCATTTAACGAGTCTAACGACAATGAGAAATCGGTCATTTTTCATGTTTAGAGAGTTTTAAAAAGGAACTAAAAGAAAAATCCACAAGTGATTTTTTGTATAATAGTCCCTTAGATCCGAAAAAGCATAAAATAATACTTGAGAGAACCTCCTAGTCATGTTCGACTAGGGTTTACCCTTTTTGTAATCATAATCTATCTTAGTCCAGAAAAGGGTTAAACTTATACTGAGTAGATGTCGTTTCAATTCCTTTAACGAGCTTGGAAGGACAAGTATTCGACAATATTTTCATATTTTGAGAGTTTGAAAAGAGCTAAAAGAGAAATCTAGGGTGTTTCCTTTTTCGCATTTAGTAAAGCTCGAAAAAGAGATAAAGTTCGCTTTGAACTCTTTTTACAGGTTCAAAAAAGCTCGAAGAAAGAGGATAAAAGTATGCTTTGAATTATTTTTTCATGTTTAAAAAAGCTCTAAAAAAGATATGAGACTATGCTTTGTGGTCAATATCACATTTCACGATCTTACACGACTAACTCACTATATTCATCTGCAAACCTACTCAAAGAAACATCAATTAGATTAAGAAATGGACTAACAATACCTATTTAAAATAGTAAAAATGGGTAAAAACCATAGTAGTTTCATTAAATATGCATAAATTAATCAAAAATAATATTAAATTAAGAAATTACCAAGTCATTTTTATCATTTCACCTTTACCATTTGAATTTTAGTGCTCTGAGCCTGTTTTTCCCTCGAACTTTAGTAGTTGATTGCAACAGATTCCACAGATCATTTCTCGTACCATCTAGACCAGGTAGAAGATCTTGCCCTCCTCTTTCTATTGAATTCATTATTTTTCAGTTTCATGCACATTTTTTAGGTTTTTTGGGCCCCTAGGGTAAATATACAGTGACCTAGGGCCAATTCACCCTTGAATGTCGAAAAGTGTGTTGCAGATAAGTTGGAAAGAGGCCGAGTTCCTCTGCAACGCTCTATTAATCACTCAGGGGTGCCTTGGGAGAAATTCAAAAAGTTGCATATTTGTTTCTGCCAAACTTTTCACAATTGTTTTCCATGGAATGGATCCTAACTAAGCCTATGGTGTGATTTCAAAGTTTGATCAAATCAAGAATGTCAATTACATGGCAAGAAAGAGAACATGAAGAAAAGGATATCATTTCCCTAAATGTTCCTTGCACTGTGAGAGACCTCAGAGACTATGGGTTTCTCAAGTACTTCCGATTGTTAGGAATGAGGAAACACATGGAACTGTTGCAACTCTAGATCTGTTGATGGGACCCGAAAATACGTGCATTTAACATTGGGGACAAGGTGCTCCCAATATTGGATGATGATGTTTACCTTCTAACAAGTTTGTTGAGACGTGGTGCCCCCATTTCCCTTACGGGCTCTGAGCGTGGAGGTGAAATAGTGAAGGAATACATCCGACAGTTTTGTTGACCACAAACTGAGCCTAGTAAATATGGAAAGATAAATATCGAAGATGTGCCTGATATTCCTTTGCCCACTCTCCTATTCACTATCGCAAAGAAAGCTAGCAGTGTGACACTACATGTCACGAATAGATCATACATGTAGTATGTTGTAGAGCTATAAAAAGGGTCTCTTTCACCTCTAATTACCTCACATTAATATGTCAACCCGAGAGCGTTTTGTCATTACAAAGAGTGACTCAATCCGAGGCTCATTTGTCAGAGTAATGCTAGTAGTACAGTGCTTAAGAAATACAAGAGTAAACGGATGCTTAACTGAAATCAAATTACTTTAAAGCAATAAATCACACACTCAGTAAATTCAATAACTTATCAGTCAAGGGTTCGGCAATGATAAACCATCCCTTCGGAAACTGATGGAAAAGGAACTAAAGCATAGATCACGAGCCTGGGAGCTAGACAGTGACTGCTACTGCTCACTACAGCTTTAGATCATCTCTCACAACAAACCAACAACTGCAAGTAAATGGAACAGCAAAGCGAATAAAGGATTGAACCACAATTCTGAAATGGAACAGCAACTCTAAAATGGAACAGCAATTGAATAACTAAGTCCCACAGGTTATAACCAAACTCAATATATACACTCTTTGCAATCAAAGAACATTCTGTCACTCTAAAGGCGATTCACACAAATCACACTAAAGGAACAGCAACAATCGATTAACGAATTATAGAGCAATACTACACAGAACGCGAACGTTAATATGACAGCTCTGTAACATAACAGTACGAACATGTAATGAACTCTTGAAAGGATTAATAACTTGATGCGGAGTTAACACACGATTCTATCTGTAGAAACCTCAATGATTCAAACTTGAACATAGCATATAATATGAACTTGTAAAGCATATCAATTTATCAAATAACAATAATAAACAAACCACACAGAAGCGAAGCTGTAATGGTACAGAAGCAAGTGTCCTTCGGGGCCGGGCCCTTAGCCTCCAAGGATACACCGCTTTAAGTTAACGCAGACGCGAAGATGGAATAATCACCAAGCTTTCATTAATGCATTGATAAAAAATACATCGAACCAGTATTCTAAGAAATATCTAACTCTAAAACTAACCCGGGATGTAAATATTTCTATTTATGCGATCTAAAATGATTTCAGATAACAATCGATAATAAATATCATTCAATTATTATGAGAAAAGAATTCAATAAAGATAAACCATTTCATATAAAAATTTAGATGAAACAGTTGTGAAAAACATATCGCATAATAAGCTATTCATACATCAAGCACAAATAAATAGCTATCACCGTACAAAAATGCCAAATGATAACTCAAGTATTCAAACATCAATATATAAATAACTGAACATAAGTATCACTTTTAACACAGAAACATAAACAATTAAGAGATAAAAGTACCATTTATAACTGGTTCTACTCATGAGCTAGAAGCAATAATGATTTATCTCTTCCTAATCCAACATCCATTAAGAGTACAGAAATGCAACATCAGTAACAGATATTAGACACAGATATCAATAAATCTTGTTCCATTCATTCATCAAAACCTCCTATGAGGGTGCAGAAGTGCATGTTCTGAGGATAATTTTTTGACAAATTTCAGGACCCTCCTTTAAATGCATGAGAAGGGTTTAAATACTACTAACTAAATCTAAAAATAGTTTATTACAAAAATTTAGGATTCGGTTTAAATGACCGTCCTTTTTCTAGGAAAAAATAAAGTAAAACTGAAACTAAATCTAAAATTGAAAACTATCAACTAACTACTTATGAATTTGATCTCTGAATTTGCAAGCATCCAACATTGTTTTGAGAAGAGGTGGCTGGCCGACTTCAGATTTCAACTGTCCCGAAAAGACAGAATCGGCAAGTGTAGGCGCAATCTTCTCAGTAGAATTAATGATGCAATTAAGAGTGCTGCATTGACTGTGTAGTTTTACTAGATATGTCCAGTAAGAATCCCAATTTAATCTTGTCAATCCTTGAATTGATTTTGCTTTTTCTTCCGCCTTTTGTTTCCATTCTGTTTGCAATTGTTGTGCATGTGGAAGATATCCCGGAATAGTTTCTGAAATCAAATTAGCCTTGTGCAAATTCTCATTTACACAATCAGTAATATTGCCTGCTGCTGTAGCTGACTCCTCTGCCGCTTTCTCTGCTTCTCTGATCTGTGCATCCCAATTATTGAAAAGTATTTCTTTATGATTGTTATTGATAATTGGTGCACCAGCTCTTTTTCCTTCCTCTGTCTTTTTCCATGCCAAATAATTAGTAACTCTTTCATTAGTTAAATCATAATCATGTCATAATTCTACGACATGATTAGTGATTTTATCACTTTCTAGACAAAAAGAGTTCCATTGCGAGATTTTCTGGCATAATACATCTTGTTGTTGCAGTAGTTGATTGTTTAAAGAAATAGATTCTGAAATAAAATCTGGAAGTTTGGGATCATATTTGCGCTCTTCTCAGATAATCTGTATTTATTTATCTTTATCGGCCAAACTTTTTTGATATCCGATTTGCATCTCTTGAAGCTCTTGCTGTAAATTTTCAAGTTTTACCTGTGCTTCATTGCTAGCATGAGCTTGTTGCAATTGCTGTTGCAGAACTTGTATATGATCTAAATAATTAGTAACTCTTTCATTAGTTAAATCATAATCATGTCGTAATTCTATGACATGATTAGTGATTTTATCACTTTGCTGACAAAAAGAGTTCCATTGCGAGATTTTCTGGCATAATACATCTTGTTGTTGCAGTAGTTGATTGTTTAAAGAAATAGATTCTGAAATAAACTCTGGAAGTTTGGGATCATCTTTGCGCTCTTCTCGGATAATCTGTATTTGTTTCTCTTTATCGGCCAAACTTTTTTGATATCCGATTTGCATCTCTTGAAGCTCTTGCTGTAACTTTTCAAGTTTTACCTGTGCTTCAATGCTAGCATGAGCTTGTTGCAATTGCTGTTGCAGAACTTGTATCTGATATTCTTTTTCATTTAATAATAGCCGTACCTCATATGCTTTGTCAATAGTTGCAGAGGCATAAGCTCCTGTAATCTGAGATAACTTGGTAAGATTCTCAGTAGGATCCGTAGTAGGATCTTTCCATAAGACATCTAATTGTTCTGCATTAGTGGAGATTGCGCTTTCTAACATTCTCTTTTTCCTTTTCTTCCTGACTACTGCTTTATACTATGGGCTGTAGAATACATCCAGAGGAGGAATGTCTTCTATTTTAAGTACAATTTCAGAAGAGGGAGTGATAGATATATGCTCTGTGCTTGTTATATTGCCGCTTATTCCTGTGCTTAAAACTTTTGTTGTCTGTACAGGGGTTTGTGTATTCTGTCCTTCAACATTAAGCAATTCATTAAACATTTCCCATTATTTATCTAATTGAATGTTGGTGGATGGTTGGTGTACAGTGGGAGGTGGAAGATTCAACTGTGGAGTGGTTGAAGTCTGTAGTTGTGAAAGATATTTTGACTGAGCTGTATCTTTCACTGAGCCTTCATCTTTATCAGACTTTTGAGAATGTTCAGAAGTTTCTTTTTCAAACTTTGATTTAGACCTGTCAGTATCTGAGCTACCATTGAGACTGACACTAGGATTTGGTTCCCTTGCGGGTTTCAAGCGTAAATTTTCCAAAGGGATAGTGGTCAATCTTCTTTCTCTGTAGATTTTAAATTCTTGAAATACTTCTGGGGAAAACTGTGTTTAAGCTAAATGAAAAATTTCTTTAAATGAACATTTTTCTTGAAACATATAATCAAAAGGATCTTCTTCTCAAGAAAATATTCTCACCTTAACTGTAGTGGTGAAATCTTTGACAATATCATATAGATCAAATAACCTTCTTGAAAACTTGAACAGTTGTAAGAATGTAATATTGCTTACCTCTTTGAATGCATGACCAACATCAAACAATGAAAATGCTCCACAAGCTATGGGAAATTGTGGCCAGATGGCTTTCTTCTTATCCTTTAATTCCTTCGTCAAACCTACTTCACCACAGGTTTGGTATGCAATTTCCTGAGCTATAAGTTTATCCGGAACATACAAGGGTAAAACATGAGGAGAAAAAGAGCTTCCAAAAACCCTTACATAGGTAAACAATTCTTCTCCAAACCACCGTGCGACAGGGAGAATGTCGACTTCTACTTCCGGAGAAAACCTTGGAGCATCCTTATTATACAATATTTTGTACAACGACAACATTATTCCATGGCAAATCTTGTAAAAATGAGAAACAAATTTTGATTCCCACAGTTCTTTGTGATACACATGAATAGGCAAAGGATCGTGAATTGTCCATTGCCAACTCATTAAAGGGAATTTAGAAACAAAGCAGATAGAATCCATAACATAGGTAGACAGATAAAAAGGAGGATAAATCCTCTGAGAGACAGTCCGTTTAGACTGGTAATTAAAAATATCAGTGGCTAAATTATCAGACAGTATTTTGGCCCAGTCTACAATGGTAGCGTTAACAACAACATTTAATAATGGAAGCCATTCATGCAAGACTTTATTTATGTCAGGCTTTCCAAAAATCCTACATAACATAGCAGCAACAAAACAATAGGGAGAGGTGAGTGAACCAGTATTGTACATACCGTGTTTGTCTTTCTTCAATGGTTCATCTCTTTTGGTCCATTCCTTTGTGCATTCTGCCAAATTTGCATTTTCTCTGGCAAATTTCTCCATAAATTATTTGTTTTAAGTCGCTTGAGGCTCTGGCAAGTGATACATAAGCCTCAAATATTCTGTAGTGAATGACCCGATGAGCTCTTGATCTGGAGTTCTAAATTGCCTGTCTGAAATATCGGTGCTATCCAGCACCCATTTTACCATATCTGTATATGGAAGAATTCTTGGTCTTGCTGCTATCCGATGCAAAAATGAACAAGCCAATTCTGTAAGAGATGATTCAGATGAATTACTTGAACCTGCAGTAGCTGCGACTTCCATTACCCTGGGATTTTCTTCTTCGAGAAGATTATACATTCCCTCCCAGGTGGTGATACCAGCATCCTTGTTGCAAGCAGTATCTGCATACAGGGAAGCCATCTCTTTGTTTTCAGAACTTGGAATTTTCTCTTTCTTTCCCATAATACTCTGTGAATGCTTTGTATAGTCTTCTGCTCCTTCGTGCCTGTGGTTTTATGAATTAAGTGAGAGTAATGACATGAGAAAGGTGACGGGATAGTTTTAAATGCTAAAGGCAGATGAAACATATTATTTTAACATGAAACAACCTTTCAATCAAAACAAAATCCTTTTTATCGATAATTGACAATCTATTCATTAATTCAATCATTAAAGCGCATAACGGATATTGATTTATGAAAAGATTCTCTTTGGACAACGAGCTTTTAGGAATCCACAACATTGCGATTTGCGATTTGCTGTGCAATATCACAATATCGCAATATCGCAGATCGCAGTTTTCTCGAATCGAAATCATTGCAATTATCGCAAATCACAATATTCACGAATCGCAGTCTCATAGCATCGCGAAATCGCAATATCACAAAATATAATATATGAAAAGTATTTTTTAAACATCTTTTCTGCGATATGCGGTTTGCGATCAATATTTTAATGCATAGTTTTTTGGGATCACGCTATCGCAATATCGCAAAATCGCAATTTAAAAGATTTTTCCTTACAGAGGATGTCTACTTATTACGATATATGCGATATTTTCTTCAAAGAAAAGATTTTATTCTAATTTATCATAAACTTAAGTGTATTTAATGATTTCCTAAGGAATTTCCATAAGTTATGATAGTAAGTTTTATTTGAGAAAGGAAACAAGCACTAATTAGTTTTTTTGGATTTTTTGACTGAGGGTCCCCTCATATTTAGTATTATTACTAATACTTAAATAAAAAGGGGGGTTTTTGCTAGCCATAACAATTGGCAATTCACTTGGAAGAACCAGTTATCTCTGCTTTTCTTTTGAATTTTCTAAACTTTTCAAAACAGAAAATTTTCCAGAAAATCAAACTTTATTATGAAAAGACAAAGTACATTATGCTTTAATCTATAAATGATATTTCATTTCTTCTATATTCAACTTTGATTATTCACTTCCTCAAGCTAGTCCTTGTATTTACATCAGTCATTACTTAGTTCATAAAGATAAAAACAAAGGCTTCTCTGTAAATCAACTTAAAATATGCTCATTTGTCGTAGGTAGAGCCACTGCTGCCAGCAAGCGTTTATAGCCTCGACAAGGTTACCTGTTACCCAACAATGATCCTGTATCCTACTTAGAGAAATATACAATTTTCAAAGAGAAATCCATATTCACACTTATTTCTTTTATTTTTCTTTTTCTTCTTAAAGAACAATGTCTTGGTTTGGTAACCAATTTATGACAGTATCATTCACTTGATTTATAACTTTGCTGAACAAGCTGGCTCGTGATGAGACCCCTTGTCTTTTGATTTATAACAATCTTGAGTCATTGCCCTGTTGTGGTATGCAGTATTGGCAAAGTCAGCAAGCTATAATATCTATGATCATGATAAGTCAGCTCGTGATGAGACCTCTTACTCTTTAAGTTAAGTGTATTATTGGATAATTCCCTGTACGTTGTAATTTCCTAAGTGGGGAGGAAATAATTGTTTCCTTAAGATAGCTCTGGACGAAAATGGTAGAGTTTTTGGAAATAAATTTTCTACAGAGAAACTTTGTTTTGTTATTGATACCTTTCATTGGACTGATATAAAACAATCTTTCACTAAAAGTTGATTTTCATCAAAGTTTTCAAAGTTGAAACTAGTATCATATCTAGGCTAAAGTTTTTAACTGTATCTTTGAATAACAATTATCAACATTCTAAAAATAATTCTATTTGTAAAAGTGAAGAAACAACGTCTAAAAAAGAGAATTTGTATCTTTTTTGTGAATTCCAAATGTAACCATTAACAACTCGTTTTATTTATGACGATAAAGGAAATTAATATACAAAATAGAAGAATGATCTCCTATGGAAAATATTTTTTGAGAATTTTTCCATTAACAGGCAAAGACTCTCTTTTACCTGTTAAATCCTGTAACATAAAAGTAGATGGACCTATGATTTCTGCAATTTGGAAAGGACCAAGCCACATTCGCTGAAATTTTGTATGTTTTCCTTTTTCCTCATGAGCCTTGTCCCATTTTAAAACACGATCTCCAACCTGAAAGTCTTTTCTGGTTATCATGTTTGAATCAAAGGAAGCTTTTGCTAATGCTTGATGATGAGCATGAGTTATTTTGGTTTTTTCTCATTGTTCTTCTAACTTAATTATTTCCATCTGTCTTAGTTGTATGGAAGAAGTTGGTGCTTCATCAATATATTGAACTAAGGCTAAAGAAGGAATTTCTAAATGAGTTGGAAGAACTACTTCTTTCCCATAAACTAAATTAAAGGGAGAAGCACCAATAGAAGCCTTCTGTGTTATTCGATCTGCCCATAAAGCATATGTTAAAGACTTATGCCAATTTTTATGACTTTGATCAATGGTTCGATTAATAATTCTAATTAAGTTTTTATTTGTAGATTCAGCTAATCCATTTCCCTGTGGATAATAATTGGCAGAGTATTTAAGTTTAAAACCTCCCTTGAGTGAAAATTCAGTCATAGCATTATCAGAAAAATACGATGCATTATCAAACATTAAAGCAGAAGGTAAACCAAACCTGGTAATTATGAACTGATCTATGAATTCGATGATATGTTCAGCATTAGCAATCTTGAGAGGGACTGCTTCTACCCATTTCGTAAAATAATCAGTTGCTATAATGATATACCTATGTTTCTTAGAAGAATGAGGAATGATCTCACCTATTATGTACAATCCCCATTGATCAAAAGGTTGTTCAATGTTCACTGGTTGTAATGGCAATGATGGTTTCTTTTGTCTTCCAGCTGCAGTTTGACAAATTTGACATTTTCTTACTTAGATATGTGAATCTTTGAATAATGTAGGCCAGTAATAGCCTGCACGAAGAATTTTTTGTGTAGTAGTATCTCCAGCATAATGTCCACCTGCTGGCCCATCGTGAAGTTCCTGCAAGACTTTTTTAGCTTCAGATTTCACCAGACATCTAAGAAGAACAGAATCGTAATTCATTCTAAAAAGAACATCGTTTACAAGCTGATATTGTTTAGCCTTCAACCTTAGAGCTCTTTTCTTGGTGTGATTGGGATTTGGAGGAGCATATCCATTCTTTAGATAAAAAATGATATCAGCATATAATGATTCAACATCATTTAGGCTTACCTCATACGTTTGTATTTCTTCAGATGATTTTTCAGAAATCTGTGATGCTCCAGCTAGTATTTTTCAAAAGCCTTGACCTCTTACAATATTTGCTGGTTTGATCTCAACATCATATTCTTGTAAGGCAGTAATCCAATTAGCTCTTTTCTCATCCACATCTTTTTGGACTAAAAGATTTCTTACCGTCGGAAAAGGTACTATGATTTTTGTATGGGTTTTAAGTAAAAAAGGTCTGAAATATTTTATTGCTTTGAAAACAGCATAAGCTTGTTTCTCCACATCTGAATAATTCAACTCAGCTCCCTCTAAATTTTAACTGAAGAAAGAAATTGGGGCTTTTTCTTTGTTTTGATTTTCTTGAGTAAGTATTGCAGCGTAAGATTTATCAGAGGCAAATGTATACAAAATAAAAGGATCGGAAAAATTTGGAGTTGCTAAAGATGGAGCATTAATAATTGCTTGTTTGATTAGATTTAATACTTCATATTCGTTTTGACCCCATTTAAAGTTTGAATTCTTTTTTATCATTGCTTGTAAAGGAGATACAATTCTTGAAAAATCTGGTACAAATCTCTTTACAAAATTAATTTGGCCAAGGAAAGATTGCATAGCTTTCTTGTTGTGAGGTAAAGATATTTCAGAAATATCCTTGATTCTATCAGGATCAATATGAATTCCAGATTTTGACACTATGAATCCAAGAAGTTTTCCTTCACTTAATGCAGAAAAGGATTTTTTCGGATTAAGTGAAATTCCATACCTTTGACAACATTGGAAGATCTGCTTCAAATCTTTAAGATGATTGCTTCGTTTTTTGGAATATACAGTTATATCATCCAAGTAAATTACCACTGATTTGTTAACTAATCCCTTGAAAGTGATGTCCATGGCTCTCTGAAATGTGGCACCAGCATTGATCAGACTAAAAGGCATGTTTTGATATGCATAAGTGCCCCATTTGGTTCTGAATGTAGTTTTCAATTGATCATCAGGATGGACTAACACTTGATTGTAGCCAGAGAAACCATCTAAGAAAGACATGAATTCTATCCTGCAACTGCCTGTAATATTTGCTCCATTGGAGGCAAAGGAAAATTATCTTTTTGGCAAGCTCTATTAAGATTTCGAAAGTCAATGCAAATTCTAATATCTCTGTTCTTCTTTCTAACAGGAACCATATTGGAAACCCATTTAGAATGTCGAACATGAAAAATAATTTTGGCTTTCAATAACTTATTGAGTTTAGATTTGATCTGATTTTCTAGATTGGGATGGATTTTTCTCAGCTTTTGTTGTACAGGTTTTTCATCATTTATCATTGGAATGGTATGTTGGATAATAGAAGTGTCATAAGTTTTGAGTTAATTGTAGTTCCAAGCAAAGACACTTTTATATTGTTTCAAAAGACGAACATATGCTAATTTTTCTTCAGGAGCTAGACCAAGGCCTAGGTTGATATTTCGTGGTTTGGTATCAGTTCCTAGATTTACTAATTCATAATTCAAAGTTGAACTTTGTAATTTTGAATTGGTAGATCTTTTAAATCGGTCTTTCAAATCATAAAGGTCTTCTAACTTGACTATTGACTTTGGAATAACATTATTAGTGCTATCATGTTGTAATTTTTTGTCATGTTGGTCTTCATCAATTATCTGATTGGTATAAGATCCTTCAGATGTGAGGAAGCTTACAATATCAGGATCATCGTTGAAAATTCTCCAATTGGTAACATTATCAGGAATCGAAGGTCTAAAGATTAATTCAATTGAAAATCGATCAGGACTAAGAGGTCTGCACTAGCATTCTAGATTCTAGGAATTGGTGAAATATTAAATGCTATAAAATGTTCAGCCAGATCTTGAACTAAAGATTGATAATTCTTTAAATGACCTGATAAACAATGTATAGTATTCCGTACCTGTTTGATTAAAATTTCTGAATCTCCGAAAACTTGTAGATATTTGATATCTAATCCGATTGCTTTATATAATCCTTGGATTAAAGCCTTGTATTCTGCGGTGTTATTAGTGCATTCAAACTCAAGTCTACAAGTTAGCATAATTTTGTTTCCCTCTGGACTAACCAACACGCATTCTGCTCCTGCTCCTTCATTAGACTTAGAACCATTAAAAAATAATTTCCAAAATAAAGATTTATTTACAGGAGTATCTACAACATTAATACATTTAGAACTATCTGTCTGAGAAAATTTTTCTATTTGAGATAAAACAGAATGTTCTAAATAAGGTGAAGTATGAGCATTGAAATTTCCTAAGAAAGAATCAACTGAGTAATTACCAATGATATTACTGCTGTATGCAACTGGTTCATTTTCTCCTTCCAATTATGTTACTATGTATTTCTGATGCTTTTCTCGTTCAACCTTTATCTGATTTGGTTTACCATTGTAAGGAAGCCACATATGCGACCAATCGATTGCAAAGTATTCATGAAGTTTTTCTGACCAATCTCTGCTAAGAATTAAGCCATAAAATTCTGGAATATCTGCAACTAAAATATCGATGACCTGACATAGCTTTGGATTTGATGACAGTCTTATGGTAACCTGATTTAATTCGCCAATCACTTCAACTTGTGATCGATCTAACTGTACTATGCGCACAGTAGATTTTTGAGGTTGAATGTTCAGCTCTGCACATACTGATTTGGGTAAAATATTAGATGAAGCTCCAAAATCCACTAAACAGTTATGCGAATTTTTATTGAAAACTTCATAAGTAAGAATAAATGGAGGAGTATGAGATCTCGATCTTCCTCCAATTAAAGCGATATTTTCAAGATCAAGTATACTAATCGAATTAGTTGGAGGTCTTCCCATCTCATTGGAAGATTGAGAAATTACAAGATCGGGAAAAGGTTTTTCTGGTATAGCATGTAATTCTTTCAAAAGTACCTTTTGCTGGTGCTTTAACTTGCTCAGTTCATAAAAAGTGAGGTTAGCCCTAGTCTTCTTCATATCTTCTATAATGTTATATTCCATTTAATCCAGAACAATCAGTGTTCTTGATGGAATTGATGAATCTGTTTGGACTGGGCTATTTTGAATTACTTTAGATGTCGTTTTCTTGGGTGCAGCTTTATCCTTAGTCAATGAGCTTACGCTCTTTGGCTTAGGAGTAGTTTGAAGAGGATCAAGCTGATTTCTACTTCGAGTGCTAACTGGGGATGCTTCTTGATCTTCCTCATCTGGGAGGATGAAATCCCACATACCTTGGACTTCTACAACTTCTTCTTCATCAGTTGTTTCTTCAGTAACAGTTTCTTCTTCTTCTTCTTCTTCTGATTCAGCATTTGTAATAGAATTTGGTGGCTTTAGATCATTTGAAGGATTTCTTCTAAAAGGCTTGAAAGAATTTTTAGAAGATGTTTCTGCCACTTGTTTCTTAATGTAAACCATTTCGTTTGACACGGTTTTCAAAACTTTCTGCAATCCTTCTAAATCAAATGAATCTTTTGGTCGTTTTTTCTTGGGATCTTCTTTAAAAGTGACCTTCTTAGATTTTCGTTCTTCTATTTCATTTTTCTTTTCTAAAGCAATGATTCGTTTCTCTACTGCTATTACTTCCTTCATATTGTCTGCTAAAGTTGTTTTGTTAGCCCTATCAACAAAGATTGCTATGTTTGATGGTAAAGCAGAAATGTACCATTCACTTTGCACTTCTTCGCTAGGCTTGGAAGCAGTAGGAATTTTGTTTAACAATTTATTAAAACGCGAATTGAAATCCTTGACAAGTTCTTTTGAATCAGCTCTAAGATTAGATAAATCATTGATCAATGTTGCTGTAGACCTGTCGTCACCAAATTTAGTTAAAAATTGATCTTGAAAGATATCCCAAGTAGTGATAGATCCAGATAGTAACGAGAAATACCATGATCCAGCTGCTCCTTGTAGGGTATAAGGAAAAAGTCGGACAACAACATCTTCATTAATAACTCCTTTGCGGTTTATGGACATCATAAAGTTGTTGATATGTTCTTCTGCTAGCATGCCTGCTTCAAGATTAAACTTAGGCAGCCATTTTTCAAGATGGGCTTGTAATTGACTCAAGGGTGCAGGCACTAAGACCGCCCCTGGATTATTCCATGGCATTTGGGCCATCGTTGAACTACTAACAGAGGAAAGTGCAGAAGATGATATTTGTGACTGAGAAGATGAAGATATTATGATTTGAGAAGGAGATGTGGAAGATTGAGTGGACTAATGGACAGTAATCTGGAATGGAGAAGTGGGTCGTTGATTTCGTGATGAAGATTTTAAGATGGATGATGAAAGAGTCTCACGATCAGACCCTTTAGGTGATTTCCTAGCTCTTTTTCTTGTAGGTAGAGGTAATTCAGTTGGCTGAATGCCAATTTTTTCTCTCTGTAATCTAGTAAGAGGATGAGTAGGATTATATTGCGAAGTCACACTGCCTTGAGATTTATCAGATATTTGAGGTGATATTGAAAATCGCTGAAGATTATGAATCAAAGATTCAACTTTAGGAGGTTCAATAGCAGATTCGTCTGAAAAGTCAGGGTTTGTAGCAGTGTCTGTTCTTCTTTCGACTTCAAGTTCTAGATTTAAAATTTCTAAGTGTGATGGAGAAGTCGGGGAAGAGGGTGAGGGTGATTGACTCTCAGAATGGTATTTAGATTTATATTCTCTTGCAATTCATAGTTAGCCCTCCTTCTAGCACCAAATATGTTGAAGCCCCGAAAATTGGGTCTACAACAAGGGGGATACCCACCTGGTCTGGACCTTGGTTAGAAACTCCTTTTCCGTTTGGTGTAGTGGGTCCGACTGGAGATAATGGGACCAGTTTCCCAATATGTGTGTGTGTGTTTGAGAATTGATATTTCTTATCTAAAATTCCTAAGTAAAATGCTTTTAATCTATTTCTAATTTATTCATATGCAAACTGTATTCTAAGAAATATCTAACTCTAAAATTAACCCGGGATGTAAATCTTTCTATTTATGCGATCTAAAATGATTTCAAATAACAATCAATAATAAATATCATTCAATTATTATTAGAAAATAATTCAATAAAGATAAACCATTTCATATAAAAAGTTAGATGAAACAGTTGTGAAAAACATATCGCATAATAAGCTATTCATACATCAAGCACAAATAAATAGTTATCACCGTACAAAAGTGCCAAATGATAACTCAAGCATTCAAGCATCAATATATAAATAACTGAACATAAGTATCACTTTTAACACAGAAACAGAAACAGTTAAGAGATAAAAGTACCATTTATAACTGGTTCTACTCACGATCTAGAAGCAATAATGATTTATCTCTTCCTAATCCAACATCCATTAAGAGTACAGAAATGTAACATCAGTAACAGATATTAGACACAGATATCAATAAATCTCGTTCCATTCATTCATCAAAACCTCCTCTGAGGGTGCAGAAGTGCATGTTCTGAGGATAAGTTTTTGACAAATTTCAGGACCCTTCTCTAAATGCATGAGAAGGGTTTAAATATTACTAACTAAATCTAATTATAGTTTATTACAAAAATTTAGGATTCGGTTTAAATGACCGTCCTTTTTCTAGGCAAAAATAAAGTAAAACTGAAACTAAATATAAAATTGAAAACTATCAACTAACTACTTATGAATTTGATCTCTGAATTTGCAAGCATCTAGCATTGTTTTGAGAAGAGGTGGCTGGCCGACTTCAGATTTCAACTGTCCTGAAAAGACAGAATCGGCAAGTGTAGGCGCAATCTTCTCAGCATAATTAATGATTCAATTAAGAGTGATGCATTGACTGTGTGGTTTTACTAGATATGTCCAGTAAGAATCCCAATTTAATCTTGTTAATCCTTGAATTGATTTTGTTTTTTCTTCCGCCTTTTGTTTCCATTCTGTTTGCAATTGCTGTGCCTATGGAAGATATCCTGGAATAGTTTCTGAAATCAAATTAGCCTTGTGCAAATTCTCATTTACACAATCAGTAATATTGCCTGCTGCTGTAGCTGACTCCTTTGCCGCTTTCTCTGCCTCTCTGATCTGTGCATCCCAATTATTGAAAAGTATTTCTTTATGACTATTATTGATAATTGGTGCACCAGCTCTTTTTTCTTCCTATGTATTTTTCCATGCCAAATAATTAGTAACTCTTTCATTAGTTAAATCATAATCATGTCGTAATTCTATGACATGGTTAGTGATTTTATCACTTTCTAGACAAAAAGAGTTCCATTGCGAGATTTTCTGGCATAATACATCTTGTTGTTGCAGTAGTTGGTTGTTTAAAGAAATAGATTTTGAAATAAACTCTGGAAATTTGGGATCATCTTTGTGCTCTTCTCGGATAAGCTGTATTTGTTTCTCTTTATCGGCCAAACTTTTTGGATATCCGATTTGCATCTCTTGAAGCTCTTGCTGTAACTTTTCAAGTTTTACCTGTGCTTCACTGCTAGCATGAGCTTGCTGCAATTACTGTTGCAGAACTTGTATCTGTTCTTCTTTTTCATTTAATAATAGTTGTACATCAGATGCTTTGTCAATAGTTGTGGAGGCATAAGCTCCTGTAATCTGACATAACTTGGTAATATTCTCAGTAGGATCCATAGTAGGATCTTTCCATAAGACATCTAATTGTTCTGCATTAGTAGAGATTGCACTTTCTAACTTTCTCTTTTTCCTTTGCTTCCTGACTACTACTTTATACTGTGGGCTGTAGAATACATCCAGAGGAGGAATGTCTTCTATATTAAGTACAATTTCAGAAGAGGGGGTGATAGATATATGCTCTGTGCTTGTTATATTGCCGCTTATTCTTGTGCTTAAAATTTTTGTTGTTTGTACAGGGGTTTGTGTATTATGTCCTTCAACATTAAGCAATTCATTAAAAATTTCCAATTCTTTATCTAATTGAATGTTGGTGGATGGTTGCTGTACAGTGGGAGGTGGAAGATTCAACTGTGGAGTGGTTGAAGTCTATAGTTGTGAAAGCTCTTTTGACTGAGCTGTATCTTTCACTGAGCCTTCATCTTTATCAGACTTTTGATAATGTTCAGAAGTTTCTTTGTCAGAATTTGATTTAGACCTGTCAGTATCTGAGCTACCATTGAGACTGACACTAGGAGTTGGTTCCCTTGCAGGTTTCAAGCGTAAATTTTCCAAAGGGATAGTGGTCAATCTTCTTTCTCTGTAGATTTTAAATTCTTGAAATACTTATGGGGAAAAATGTGTTTGAGCTAAATGCAAAATCTCTTTAAATGAACATTTTTCTTGAAACATATCATCAAAAGGATCTTCTTCTCCAGAAAATATTCTCACCTTAACTGTAGTGGTGAAATATTTGACAATATCATATGGATCAAATAGCCTTCTTGAAAACTGGAATAGTTGTAAGCATGTAATATTGATTACCTCTTTGAATGCATGACCAACATCAAACAATGAAAATGCTCCACAGGCTATGGGAAATTGTGGCCAGATGGTTTTTTTCTTATCCTTTAATTCCTTCGTCAAACCTCCTTCACCACAGGTTTGGTATGCAATTTCCCGAGCTATAATTTTATCTGGAACATACAAGGGTAAAACATGAGGAGAAGCAGAGCTTCCAAAAACCCTTACATAGGTAAAAAATTCTTCTCCAAACCACCGTGCGACAGGGAGAATGTCGACTTCTGCTTCCAGAGAAAACCTTGGAGCGTCCTTATTATACAATATTTTGTACAACGACAACATTATGCCATGGAAAATCTTGTAAAAATGAGGAACAAATTTTGATTCCCATAGTTCTTTGTGATACACATGAATAGGAAAAGGATCATGAATTATCCATTGCCAACCCATTAAAGGGAATTTAGAAAGAAAGCAGATAGAATCCATAACATAGGCAGACAGATAAAAAGGAGGATAAATCCTCTGAGAGATAGTCCGTTTAGACTGGTAATTGAAAATAGCAGTGGCTAAATTATCAGATAGTATTTTGGCCCAGTCTACAATGGTAGCATTAACAACAGCATTTAATAACGGAAGCCATTCAGGCAAGACCTTATTTATGTCAGGCTTTCCAAAAAGCCTACATAACATAGCAGCAACAAAACAATAGGGAGAGGTGAGTGAACCAGTACTGTACATACCGTGTTTGTCTTTCTTCAATGGTTCATCTCTTTTGGTCCATTCCTTTGTGCATTCCGCTAAATTTTCCTTTTCTCTGGAAAATTTCTCCATAAATTGTTTGTTGTAAGTTGCCTGAGGCTCCGGCAAGTGATACATAAGCCTCAAATATTCTGTAGTGAATGACCTGATGAGCTCTTGATCTGGAGTTCTAAATTGCTTGTCTGAAATATCGGTGCTATCCAGCACCCATTTTACCATATCTGTATACGAAAGAATTCTTAGTCTTGCTGCTATCCGATGCAAAAATGAACAAGCCGCGACTTCCATTACCCTGGGATTTTCTTCTTCGAGCATATTATGCATTCCCTCCCAGGTGGTGATACCGGCATCCTTGTTGCAAGCAGTATCTGCATACAGGGAAGCCATCTCTTTGTTTTCAAAACTTGGAATTTTCTCTTTCTTTCCCATAATATTCTGTGAATGCTTTGTATAGTCTTCTGCTCCTTCATGCCTGCGGTTTTACGAATTAAGTGAGAGTAATGACATGAGAAAGGTGACGAGATAGTTTTAAATGCTAAAGGTGGATGAAATATATTATTTTAACATGAAACAACCTTTCAATAAATAAAAAATCCTTTTTATCGATAATTGACAATCTATTCATTAATTCAATCATTATAGCGCATAACAGATATTGATTTATGAAAAGATTTTCTTTGGACAACGAGCTTTTAGTACGTAGTCCCACTACGATTTGTTGTGAAATATCGCAAAATCGAAATATCGCAAAATATAATATATGAAAAGTATTTGTTAAACATCTTTTCTGCGATATGCGGTTTGCGATCAATATTTTAATGCATAGTTTTTTGGGATCGCGCTATCGCAATATCGCAAAATCGCAATTTAAAAGATTCTGCCTTACAAAGGATGTCTACTTATTACGATGGATGCGATATTTTCTTCAAAGAAAATATTTTATTCTAATTTATCATAAACTTAAGTGTATTTAATGATTTCCTAAGGAATTTCTATAAGTTATGATAGTAAATTTTATTTGAGCACTAATTAATTTTTTGGATTTTTTGACTAAGGGTCCCCTCATATTTAGTATTATTACTAATACTTAAATAAACCATCAGGTTTTGTAGCCATAACAGAGCTTGATGGAGGCGATGTTAGATGACAATGGGTTGAAGGAGTTCATAGATGTAGAAGTCCCAAAGCCTACTTCTAGCGATGTTGCCGTAATTGAGGCTTGGCAAAAGAAGACAACAAAGTGTCGAAGGATTCTGTTGGAGGGCGTGAAGGATCACATAGTGTCCAGCCTGCATGGTAAGGCTTCTCCATTCTTGATGTGGAAAGCCTTGACAGATTTATTCCAAAGCAAGAGCGACCAGAGGAAGTTGGCGCTCAAGGATAAACTCAGAAACATAAATATGGAGAAAGGCGACAGTATGCCCAAGTACCTCACGAAGTTCACCCAATGCAGGGATGAGCTGGGAAGTGTGGGGGTGATTGTTGATGATGAGGACTTGGTGATCTTGGCTCTCCTTGGGCTTCCAAAGAGTTGGCATTCCTATCAGGACTCTGTCAATGGTCGGGAGAAATTGCCAGGATGGGAGCGACTTTGGTCGGATCTTGTGCAAGAGGAGATAAGGCGGAGTACCAGGGATGGATCATCATCAAAGAACTCTGATGAAGAGAATTGCGCTTTGGCTGCTAAAGCAAAGAAGGGGAAGAGCAAGAAAGCTTCTCATTCCGGTGCGAAAGGCAAGAAGCAGGACATGTCCAAGGTGAAGTGCTTTCACTGTCACCAACACGGACATTATGCCACAAATTGTCCGCGGAAGAAGAAAAATAAGCAGGCTGCTGGATCTGCAGCTGGAGAGGCCTTAGCCTCGCAGTTTGAGCTAGATTTTTCACTGATCGCATGCTTGGTTTCAAGTGTGATGGGATTGATACTAATTTTGTTGGAAAGTGGTGCGTCTTTTCATGACGGGGTAAAGTTGTTCTTGATGCGGAGGAAAAAGATCTTGGAGTGCACATCGAGATGGGCGATGATGGTAGATACGGTGCGACTGGTATCGGTACCATTTCCTTTGAGAGGGAGTCTGGTAAACCCTTCGTATTGAAGGAAGTGATGCATGTTCCAGGATTGAAGAAGAATCTTATCTCTGTGGCGATGTTAGAAGACAAAGGATATGATGTTGTCTTCAGCGAGGGAAAGGCTTTCCTACGCAGTAAGACAACTGGAGAAACCCGGAAGATAGGGGTTCGAGTCAAGAACCTTTATCAATTGCAGGTAGATGGCTGCGCAGCAATGGCATGCAAGGCAGAAGGAGTGGTGAGTCGGGATGATGGCGAGCTGTGGCACCGGAGATTGGGCCACCTTCACCATGGAGCTTTGAAGATACTGCAGCAGATTTCTATTGGGCTTCCTAAAGGCACTCTTGCGCAGTCAGATCAGTGCAAGGGATGTACCTTGGGAAAATTTGTGAAAGCCACCTTTCACGAGAAGGATAGTCATGCCACGACGATCCTTGAGAGAATTCACAGAGACGTGTTGTGTGGACCTTTCTCAGCAGCTTTGAAAACAAAGCATAGGTATTATGTGATATTTGTTGATGATTTTTCTCGTAAGTTTTGGATCTTCTTCATGCAGAAGAAGAGCGAGACATACTCAAAGTTCTGTGAGTTCAAGGCACTGGTTGAGAAAGAATCGGGGAAGCAGGTGAAGGCTCTTAGGAGCGACAATGGTGGTGAATTCATCTCTGGCAAATTCAAGGACTTTTGCAGCGCAGAAGGAATTCGAAGAGAGCTCATAGCACCTCATAACCCACAGCAGAACGGGGTTGCTGAGCGGAAGAACAGAACGATCGTGGGTGCTGCACGGACGATGTTGCATGATCAGGGCCTACCCATTCACTTGTGGGCAGAGGCATGAAATACTGCAGTATATGTGCAGAACCGTTGTCCTCACAAGATACTTGGCATGAGTACACCCGAGGAGGCGTTTTATGGTAAGAGGCCTGATATTTCCCATTTGAGGATTTTTGGTTCACCTGTTTACATTCATGTGATGAAGGATGCCAGGAAGAAGCTGGAGCCGACTGCAGAGGTTGGGATATTTGTGGGGTACACTGATACACCCCACAACTATCGTGTGTATTTTCCAGACAGTCGCAAGACTGTTGTGTGACGAGATATCAAATTTCATGAGGAGAAAGCCATGAAGTGTTCGCTTGAGAGGGAGCCACACTTGCATGCAGATGAGGAGCTATTAGTTCCTAAGGATGAGTCTCAGGATGTGGATCAGCCACAAGATGAGGTTCATGGAGTGGAAGAGACCACTCATGCAGCGCCAACCATCAGAGGGTGGAAGCACACTACAGAAGCTGAGCGACTGGCTAAAGATGCAGAGAAGGTTGTGGGAGCACCTACATCACAGCGCAGACAGAGACAGTCACCTGATCGGTACATTGGATACATGGCTCTCATGAGTCAATGTATCGTGACAGAGCCATCCTATTTTGAGGAAAATGTGGAGGATCCCGCATGGGTAGATGCCATGGTGGAAGAGTATGATTCGATTGTCAGAAACAGTGCATGGGAGATTTTCCCAAGGCCAGAAGGGAAATCAGTGGTGGGTTCGAGATGGATCTACAAAGTGAAGCAGGTAGCTGACGGGAGTGTGGAGGAGTACAAGGCAAGATTTGTTGCCCGAGGCTTTTCACAGATAGAGGGGATCGATTATGAGGAGACCTTTGCACCTGTCGCAAGGTATTCTTCCATACGGACGATTCTTGCTCTCTCAGTGCAGATGGGGTGGCACATTCATCAGATGGATGTGAAGACTGCGTTCCTCAACGGAGTCATTGAGGAGGAGGTGTATGAGAGCAGCAGGGTTTGAGATCTTCGGTGGCGGGTCACATGTGTGGAAACAAGAGAGCATTGTATGGGTTGAAACAAGCACCTCGTGCTTGGTACACACGGGAATGAACGGTTATTTCACCGGACTTGGATTCTCCAAGAGTGAGGCGGATCCGAACCTATACCGGATTGTGGTGGAGGGTAAGTTGCTGATCATTGTACTTTATGTAGATGATTTTATTTTGACAGGTGATGAGTTGTTGATACTCTCATGCAAGGAGGATCTTGCAAAAGAGTTTGAGATGAAGGACTTGGGCCTCCTTCATTATTTCCTGGGATTGGAAATTTGGCAGCGCAGTGGTGGATTGTTTGTTTCTCAAGGTAAGTATGCCCGGGAGATACTGGAGAAGTTCAACATGCATGGCTACAAGCCTGTTGATACTCCTCTTCTTGGTGGTTGGAGGAAGGAGGATGCTACTTCAGCGGAGGTAGTGGATGCCACTGTTTATCGACAGTTGGTGGGGTCGCTTATGTATCTGGTCAATACACGACCCGATATATGCTATGCTGTTAACCAGCTTTCACAAGCTATGGTTAAGCTTACCAAGCTCTTCTGGAAGGCAGGCAAGCATGTATTGTGTTATCTTAGAGGCACATCGGGATATGGCTTGTGGTACAGACAGGAGGATGAGGTGAAGCTATGTGGCTTCACGGATGCAGATTGGGTAGGGAGCCCAACGGACAGAAAGAGCACATCTGGAGGGATCTTCAGTATCGGGTCGACAGCAGTTTCTTGGTACAGCAGGAAGCAGAGATCTGTGGCACTCAGTTCAGCAGAGGCCGAGTATATGGCAGCAAGCTTGGCTGCATGCGAGGCTATATGGATGAGGAAGATCCTGGTCGGGTTGTTCGGGTCACACTTGGAGCCTATTGTGATTTATTGTGATAACCAGAGTTGCATTAAACTCTCGGCTAATCCAGTATTTCATGATAGATCCAAACACATCGACATCAGGTACCATCATATCAGAGATTGTGTGCGGCGGAGAATCATGTTACTTTCATACATTCCCACGGAGGATCAGGATGCTGATATCTTGACGAAGGCGCTCACCAGGAGAAAATTCGAATACCACAGAGGCAGGATAGGGGTTGCAGATAATCCATATCTTGTTGAGAGGGAGTGTTTAGAATGCAACAAGATGATGGAGCTTAGTGAAAAGAAGTCGCCTTCACTAAGTGGGCCCGCAGGCTATTTTTGGCGCAAAGTCTATTTTTAGACTATGTCTATTTTTAGACATATGGATCATGTTCTATGAGTTGCAGGATGCTATTTGTGGATGGTTGGTGAAGTCGGAAAAAATAGATGGACTTCTATTTTTAGACATACTGGGCGGAATCTATTTTTAGATTGCCAGTCTAAAAATAGATATGTCGAATATTATTAGCTCTTAATAATATTTGGACTCTAAACATTATCTTATCCTCTTGGAGCACTTCAGTTCGAGTCACGGATGTGGCACATGCAGCTGACAGAAGGAATTACGCTATTCCTATGGTTTAGTGGAGCTATTGCATGGTTGACTTCAGTTAGAACTCATGTGACAGAGTTTGGTGGAGTTGATGAGACAGTTAATGGAGTTGTGTTCAGTTTAACTTAGTTGAGCTAGTTGTATCTAGTCTAACTGATTGATACAATTAGTGAGAGTGGTGTGAATTAATTATTAATTAATTCACTAATTATTAACTCATAAATCAACTAATGAATACATCAGTTAACTTCAGTGCATGGACAGTTTCAGTGGAGACCAGTGGAGAGGTAGGTGAAAGAGCAGTGTGACTATCAGTTGTGACTATACTGGTGCATGAGATTTGCACACACATTGATGGAGAATCCAATGAGGATTGCACAGAGCATACCAGTGGGATTCGAACTTGGATCAAGCCATTATTCATCTTGGATTGCGCAGTAGAGGCAGGCTAACAGGTGGAGTAGATTGGAGCATGTGTTTTGTATGATCCGAGCTTGTGTAGTGTGTAAAAATTGGAGATTGTACTGAGAGCTTGTGAGGAGTTTGTACAATGATTGTTACATGATCTCTATCATTATAATATACAGATAGTTGGGGGTTTTCAGCTTTAATATTTCCCATAAATACTGTGTTTATATGTGTGATTGTTTATGGTTTTAATGTGCGCATGCGATTGTTTATATTTTCGCAAATTGATGATCAATAGTAGAAGAGGTTATGTATTATGCATGAAGCTCAAATAGTGTGTGATCAGGATAATATTGGTGAATAATTTAACAGTTATTCAAATTCTACATTGCGACCCTTATGCACTTCGCGACCCTGTCGCCGAGTCGCCAGGTCACATCCACCCTCCATTTTGACGTTCTTTGACCTATAACCAGCGCCTCCGTTTACCCACCATAGGTCGCAAAGTCGCACTTCCTTCATTTTCCAAGACTGAGACTCACCGACTACACTGCCTCCGCAAGGTCACAAAGTCGCTTCTCCCTAGA